>PVJX010031278.1:0-21362 GCA_004027295.1 Dolichotis patagonum
TATCAGAATGGTCTTCCCTCCTCTTGTTCCATGCCCTTTGTCAGCGTCAGTATCTGGTTTGGTGTTTACCAAGAACATGTAGTTATTACAAGACAGAATTGCCATTTAGAATATGTGGTGGATTGACTGATGGTCAGCTTGAATGGGAATGCCCAACTGAATTGAGTCAGCATGGCTCTAGAAGAGTCACTTGAGGCTTGTTCTCAGAACAGGTATAGGAGAAGAGGAGGGGAAGATTTTCATTGCTGATTGTGGCTGTTGATTTTCTTGGAGAAGCTTGCTGCAGCTGGCTTTGCTGATATGAACTTGGCTGTTCTCCTTGGAGGATGAGCTCTCAAACTTACCTTCACCAGGAATGACTGCTTTCCTCTTCTAAGGGGCTCTGGTCTTTGCCTTGAGCGTCACTTCCTGACTCCAGTACAGATCCCTCAGCCTTCTGGCACAGATCCTTCATCCCACCAGTGCAGACTTTCTAGCTTCCACCACTGGCCTTTGGGCCTTCCCAGTGCCAATCCTTGATACAGACTCATGGAGGACATTGCTTCAGCTGGACTCATGCAGGACATTACTGTGGAATCCAAGCCCTTGGTTGGTTTCTTTGTCTCTCTAGCAGGTGGACAGATCTCTTGCACTGTTCTGCATTTGACATTTTGGGTGAATATTATAAAATAATCCTATAAATTATGCATCCTGTAGGGAATCTATTCCTTGCAAATACTCACTGTAACAGGGTAGGTTTAGTGACCTCAGATCTCTGTGTTCTACTCTACCCAATGTGGAAGTAGATTAAAAAGTGACTTTTTTAAATAAAACTTTGCAAATTTCCCCAAAGAAAATAAAGTTTTTAGGCACTTTTTCAAACAGATAAGCTGGAAGAGAAAGTTCCAGTGGGGGGTAAAGTACGTCATGTGCGCTAAGGCAAGCTCTCTGTAGTTATGTGTGGAGATGGACCAGCGCTAAGTGTTGGTGAGCTGCTCCAGTGAGCAGGGCCCTTGTCTAATGCCTGAGAAATACCACAACCTAGAGCCTCCAGGGAAGAGGTCCATGCAATTTCCCAAGGTCCACAAAGAGAAGTCCAGTTGTCTTTAAGAGCAGCCAGGCCTTGCGTTTAAATGAAAACACATTGTGTTAATAGCTCCAAAGACTGATACAGGGGAGAAGAAAGGAATATTGATGTTAGAACTGTTTGGACAAAGAAGGACAAACCCCAGTGATCCAGCAGTCCTTGTCTCTTTATCTCCAAAAGGTATCTATCATCTTCAGAAATTCAAGACACTCCTCCCTTATGCAGTAAAGGAGGTCGCCCTGAGCCACATCCTCATCTTTCCTGTCATTATTCACTCCTCCTCCTGTGCCTTGAAAAAAACAAACACGCTTATCCTGTCCAGTGTCAACTTGTCCTTCTCAAAAGCTCTCGTCTTAAAAGCAGCTGCTCCACGTCTCTACCCGCATTTCTGTTCCTCTTCATTCTGACCTTTTAAATAAGCCGTTGACCTGTTTTCAAACAGGGAGCACTCAGAAGGTAGAGGGGAAGGCAGAGGGCAGAACCAGTCGGGCCACCAAGAAGAAATGGCCAAACAGCAGTGATCAGGGAAACCTCCACTAACATCTGGAAAGGCCTTGATTCCAACAAGAGCTTAACCACCATCAAAAGGCAGGTGTGAAGGCCAAGGCCTGACGCCCCACCTCCCCTTCCCTGCCCACAAACTGCCAAACTTTAAAGACATGTTTTTCTTCTCTTTTTTCAGCTTTCTAAATTCTAGATCAAATGTTCATGTTTTCCCACTTTACTTTGCCAGAAGTTATTAAGCATTTAAAACAGTGTAGAATGTTGCAAGGCAGTTTAAATAATATTTGTCTCCTATCACATGTAGTCTACACAATTCATTGAAATAACAAAATTTCTTGTTAAAGAGACATAAGGATCCCAAAGCATTTTATAGTTATTGCATTTTGAGAAGGAGAAGTTTTTTTTAAAAAAAATCTTAACAGCTAGTAAATTTCCTTAGGGAGGAAATAATCTTTGTTTAAGAAAATACCTTCATAAATTCAGAGGAGGAAGTAGAAAAGCCCTGAGGATCCAGGGTTCAAGGGAGCTAAGATAGCAAAAGAGAGCTAACCTCTTCTTCAAGGAAAAAAGAACAGGGAAACAGAAGCAGGTCGCAGGAATAGGAAGATGGCATGAGATGGACACTTGGGAAGTAGTGATGATAAACTCCTTGGCAGTGTGATATAGAAAGTTGGAGGAAACAAATAAATTAGCTTGAAGCTATTCACTTTGATGTGATGTAAACATCACTTGCATTTTCAGGAGTCTCACATAGTGTGTATTGAACACATGTCTGTCTGCATCCACGGGGCACAGCAGAGACTTCACAGGAGACACGACGTGTGGACTCAGGAGAGAGCAGCCAAAAGTGACTAAAAGAAGGCACATCCTCACCCTCCCTCTTGCTATCTCAGGGAGGCACAGAACTCCTGGGTCTTTTCTGACAAGGGCTTGAGTGCATCCCATGAAATAGGAAGACACTAGGATACATCTAAGTTACTCATCTAAGTTCCTGTTCTTTATGTATAAGACTCCCAGAAAAGAGTGCTCATCACTTATTTTTCAAATGATCCTAACCCGTTGTGTCTTGCCTACCTGTTCCATCTACTTGTGAGCTATATTTATTGGGTTTGAAATGCAGCCCTAGTCATAGAGCACACAAAGTGAGCTCTCCAGAAAGTAGCACAAGGTAATTTGGGTACATAATTTGGGAATCACCCAGGAATTTGATTTTTGTGTTGTTTATAACATCTGCATTCATCCAAGCTTAAAGGACAGTAGACTAAAAAATATCCCTGCAAGTAAACAGAAACTAATTTCAAAAAACATGGGTGCTAAATCAGAACAAGAACTATTTTAAGTGAGGCAGTCTGTCAATTTAAAGAAAGGTAAGTAGTTAAGCAAATAAGCCAGTAACAAGGTATGTGCTTTGGCCTGTCATCATTCATGAATCCCAACCCCTTTCCTTCCTCTTTCCCCCACTGCTCCCTGAGTGGATGCAAAATTTTCACATGAGGAAATCGGGATTCAAGAAACAGATCTCATTTGTAGATTTACCAGGCTTCCTCTTGACATGAATTCCTTGGAAGAAGCCAGCATTTATCTCTGCCCATGGGTGTGAGGTTTCTATGGTGAGCTGGGAATACCCCCTTGCGACTCCTACCCATTTGAGATTCTGACAAGCAGGCGAATCATCTCTACTCACCCTGCACTTCAGCTTTTCATGAAGCAAAAGAGAAAGACCCTGAGACTCCTGTCCCTAGACTACCCCCGCTGCTCCCTTCCCCTTGCTTCCTTGTTTCCCTTTATTATGAGGTAAGCAGCTTTTGCATACTCCCCTACTCAGGGAGAAGAAGCAGTTCTTTTTGTCATACTGGTATTTATGCTTATTCCTTAAAAAATCAGTATCGGTTCCCACAAAGAATTGATAGAACTGCCTTTCATTGTATTTATGTGTTCCTGAAAATTGTCTATTTCTGAAAATTATTTGGGGTGGATTTATTTTAATTCCACTAAATAAATACTTACAGAGTTCCTAATATGTGCTAGGGGCTGGGATACAGGTAGACAGATAAGAGAATACACAGTTGCATGTCACTATAGTAAGGGTCATGTCAGGGCATATATAGCCTGTTCTCCTCCTAGGGAGAGGGGCACACCCTGCAGCATGGGGGTCTCAGTAGATGTCAGACATAGGATTTTTTCTTTATATACTCAACACAACACAGAATGCTTTATCTCTGGTTACCAAAATGTATATGGGCTCCTCCCCTACACACACACACACACACACACACACACACACACACACTGCCCAAGTAATTCTAAGAAGGTACCAACTGGGTAGTCTCCAATTCAGGTCAATCTGGACACTTCCACCTGGACATATCATCAGATCCCACAGGTTAAGGTCTCAGTTCCACAAGCCTTTTCCCTGCTTCACACAATCACAAGTAATAGGTTGCCATGTACACCTCTGACTCACTGGTTACAAATCGGAGTTCTCATGATCTCATTTTGATATCGATTAATTTGCTAGCATGGCTTGCAGAGCTCAGGGAGACATTTCTACTGGTTTATTACAAGGGGATACACATGTGTAACAGGCAGAAGAGATACATAAGTCAGGGTGTGTGTGAGGGGCACAGAGCATCCTGGTCCTCCATTCCTCTGCTGATAGACAAGTTGATTCTGTATCTTGGTTACAGTGAATAATGCTGTAATAAACAGGAACATGGATATTGCTGAATGCTGATTTCATGTTCTTGGAAATAGTATACTCAACAATGAGGTTGCTTAACTGTATCATTCTATATTTAATTTTTTGAGGAACCTATATTTTGTTTTCCACAATGACTATACTAATTTGTATTCCTACTAACAGTGTATGAGGATTATATTTTCCTATATCTTCATGAAAACTTCTTTTCTTTTTTTTTTTTTTGTTAAAAGTCATCTTAACAATTGTGAGTTGATGGCTCTCTGTGGTTTAAATTTGCACTTCCCTGGTGTCTGGTTACTTTTCTCTCATTGCAAAGACAAAATATCTAATACCCAAAATTAGAGAAGGGAAGGTTTATTTATCTTACAGTTTTGTTTTGTTTTGTTTTTTTATACCACCAATCGAACTCATGATCTTGCACTTGCTATGCAGATGCTTATACCACTGAGATAAATCCCAGGCCCTTATCTTACAGTTTTGGAAGTTTCAGTCCATATTCAGCTGGCTCCAAAGCAGAATGGCATGGCTGAGGGGCAGCTGTTCATGGCGACCCCAAACGACAAGAGATAAAGGGCAGGAAAACAAAAAGCAAAACAAAACAAAACATTCATTCTTCCTGTCCTTACATTGTAATGTCAGCTCTGCCCTGGGCGGGTGCAGCACTCACATCACCAATCCCAGAGCTAGACAACAAACCAATCACAAATGCTAAATTCAGCTGCTTCTATGATTACATGAGGCTGGGGGGGGGCACCTAGATACAAACCATAACACCTGATAATTAATGATGTTGGACATCAGTCAACATCATTATATATCATCAACATGTATGTTTTCATATACCCATTGATCATTTGCATGTCTTCTTTTGAAATGTCTAGTTAGATGTGAACATTTTTTATTTGATTTGTTTCCTTTTATCAAGTTATTTGAATTCTTTATATATTTTTATATTAACCCCTTATCAAATATACATTTGCAAATATTTTGTCCTATTCAATAGATGCTTTTCATTCTGTAATTGTTTCTTTTGCTGTGCAGAACTTTTTAGTTTGCTGTTATCCCACTTGCCTATTTTTAATTTTGGTGTCTATGCTTCTGGGGTCATTTCCAAGAAACCATTACACAGGCCGATGTCAAACTTTTTCTCTATGTTCTCTTTTAATAGTTTTATAGCATTAGGTCTCATTTTTAAATTGAGTGAATTTTTGTACACACTGTGAGATGAGGGTCCTGTTTTGTTCTTCCATGTATAGATACCCAGCTTTCCCACATCTATTGAAGAGACTGTCCTTTCTCCACTTTCTCTTAGCAGTTGGTCTTCAGGATTTCTGATAAGAAATATGCATGACCATCTAATTGTTGTTTCCTGTAAGTAATCTGTTATTGTTCTCTGTTTTTAAAAAAATTTTAAACTATTTATGATATATCTGGGCAGCAATTTCTTTGGATTTATCCTGTTTGGCATTTGCTGGGCTTATTAATAGTGGGTTTTGTCTTTTACCAAATTTATGAAGTTTTGAGCCACTATTTCATCAGTTTTTTATCTTTTTTATTTTAAAGAGAATAAAACAAAACAAAGTAAATCAGAATAGAACAATGCAAGCAACACAGGACTTCAAAACAAGACAACAGGAAATCAACGGTGGCTATCATAATGTCTCTTATTTTCTTCGAAATAGTTCATATCACCACACACAAAAATATCAAATATAACAAAATAGTATAATACCAATCAAAAGAATGAAAGCAGGACTTCAACAGGACTTCAACACCAGATAATAGGAAATGAACAATGGTTTCTATAATGTCTCGTTTTCTTCAAAACAGTTGTCCATACAATCACACATAATAAAATCAAACAAAAAACAACAGAATAAAACCAATTAAACAAACGAATGAAAACATTATAGGACTTCAAAACAAGATAATAGGAAACCAACCATGAATACCATAATACATCCCATTATGTTCAAAATAGCTGCCCATAAATCTAACAAAACAAGACAGAACAAAACCAAGCCTAACAAAATTGTGAAAACAATACCAGAGTTTAAGCCAAGACAGTCAGAAGTTAACAGTGTCACTACCTTCTCCTCCCAGGTGTTTCCTTCCCTACTACTTTTATAATATATACATTGTGCTTTTTTGATCCCTCTAATTCCTTCTGTTTTTTATGCTAGAGTTCACCCATACGAGTTCAAACTGTTTCACTCATGAACGTGATCTCCAGTTGCATCCACTTGCCTACAAGAGTCTCAAGATTATTCTACTTTATAGTTGGGTAGCTTTCCACAGTATGAAAATACCCTATCTTTCTTATTCATTCTGTGGTTGATGGGCAAGTTATCCTTGCTTTTTTTCTGATCTCCTGTTGTATGGAACAATTGTTTTCTCTCCTTTGATTTTCAGTCTATAAATTTCCTTTCAAGTTAAATGTGTTTCTTTTTAAAAAAATTTTTTTTATTAATTTGAAGGTAGTAAAATACAACAGAACAGGATGGAATAAAGCCAATTGAGACAGTGTAGTGAAATTGGTACAGAACTTCACAGCACGTTACTAAGGTAACAGTAATAGGTACCATAGTATATCTCATTATCTTCCCAGTAGTTGTTCTTTCAATCAGATATAGCAAAATCAAGAGAAATACAGAATATTATAGAACTTATCAAAACAAAATATTAAATAGAGCAACACCATTAATCAGGACAAAGCAAAACACTGATAAAAATATTTGCCTTCAAAGAGATGGTAGAAGGAAATCCTCCTTATTTGCTATATATTGCATATGGTCAACCTCCCGAGAGATGCTCAGACCTCTGGCTCCCACTTGCTAATGGGGGTGGGGGGTGGGGATGGGGGTAGGATGTTTGATTCTCAGCCCATGCCCTGGTAGACTCACAACTGCTTACCAGGGCGGCAGGCTTGTTGCTCAGTTTCCCAGCACCCTAAGTTCCAACATGGTGGGGATCTCAGGAGATGCTATTTATTCTCGCCTTGGGGTGGCTGCAGCTTGCCAGACCACAACCACTTACCAGGGTGGCAGTCATCAAATAATTTTTTAACAACACACTTTTTCTCCTCTTTGCTGATAACACAAATAATAACTTATTATTGATCTAGTTATCTTAATAGCAGCCATTTTTGAACTTTTTTTGTTTATTACATTTCTTTGTTTCTTTTCCCCAATCTTTCCACCTTAGCTGATTTTAACTGGGCATTTTATGGTTTCTCTTTACCTCATCTGAGCATGTCAAGAGAAATTTGTCATTTACCCAGAGTGTATAATACAGATTCTAACTATAAGCCTACCTCCAAATAATCCCTCAGTACTTCATGTATAGTGCATGTACCTTGTAATTCCCAATTATTACTATTTATTTAAACAGCTATCTTCTATGTCAATTAAAAATAAGAAAGATTTCTTTATCTTTTTTATTCTCTCTCTCTCTCTCTCTCTCTCCCTCTCTCTCTCTCTCTCTCTCTCTCTCTCTTTCTCTCAATTCCTGACCTTTACTATCTTCCACTGTTCTGAGAAACTTATATAACTTTGTTTCTTTAGTGCATATTCTCAGTGCATATTCAGTGCATTTAACTGGTGTTAAATTTTTTCAGTTTTGTTTGTCTGACAAAGTCTCTATTTTTTATTCACATTGAAGGATAACTTTGCTGGATATAAAATTCTAGGCTGGAGTATTTTTCTTTAATATTTTACTCCACTCTGTTCTTGCAAGCATGATTCCTGATAGGAAGTCTACTGTGATTCTTATTCTTGTTCATCCTTAGATGAGGCAGTATTTTCTGCCCTCTGGCTTCTTTTAAGATTTTCTCTCTGTCTTTGATCTCCCACAGTATAAATATGATATGCCTTGGTGTAGATTCTGGGGATTTATATTGCTTGATGTTCTCTAAGCTCCTTTTATATGTGTTTTGGTCTCTGTTATCACCTTTGGAAAGTTCTTAGCCTGTATTATTTCAAAGATGCATTCTGCTCTATTCACTATTTCCTTTCACTCCAGGTTATTACATAAACATTGTTACACCTTTTGGTATTGTCTCACAAATAGTGACTGTTCTTTTCTCTTCAATATTTTATGTTTCATTCTTTTTCTCTTTGAAATTCATTTTTGGAAGCATCTATTGCTTTACTTTTAAGTTCACTGATTCTTTTTTTCGCTGTGTCGAGTCCTGATGAGCTTATGTGAGACTTTTTCCTTTCTATTACAGTGGCTTTGATTTATAGTATCTTCATTTCATTCTTTCTTAGACTTTACCTCTGTCTGTTTAAATTATCTACTTGTTCTTTTGTGTCATCTACTTTCTCACTTGAGTTCTTACCATTTTAATCACAGTTAAATTCCATTTCTAGTCATTTCAATATCCATGTTACATCTGACACTTGTTCTGATGATAGCTCTTCAGATTGGCTTTTCTTGCCTTTTATCATGCCTTGTAATTTTTCATTGAAAACAGACACAGTATGGTGAGATAAGTAAGACTTTAGTGCAATCATTTATGTTCAATTGGGTAAGAGTGAGCTATGTTTGATATTTGTTATACCTGTAGATGCCAGAGCCTTAAAATTCCTTTAGAGTCATTATTTTGTCACCTCTTTAATTTGCACTCCTGCTAAGTACTTCAGGAGTACTGACTAAGTACTCCTGCTAAGATCTTACAGATCTTTCAGCTATAATCCACTATTATTATTCTAGTATCTTGGTAGTATCTTGGTAAGATATAAAGAAGAAATTCATTCTATGATCCTCTAGTTTAGTTAGGCTTACATTATTTATAGACCTGTGCCCTGTACCTGTTATAGTCATAAGTATTTCTCCAGTGGGAAACCTTTTTTCCAACCTGTCCTCTATTCCCTGGATGCAGTATTCTCATTTTATTTCTTTGAAGTCTTGACACCTGGCAACTATAATTTTTCCTCCTGCATGAAAAAAGAAAACTAAATGAGGTAAAAGTAAGATGAATTCCTTTTCTGAACCTGGAATAAGAGCTTGGCAAAGTCCTTTCCCTAGAGAGAAACCTTTAATATGGAGAAGACCCTGAATGTATATTACAGTGATTACTTTTCCCTCCCCCTGCCAAAATTATAAGGGCAATCTTTTCAGGTCTGTGCTGTGAGAAACTGGTAAAGGTCTAGAGGTAAATAAAGCCAATGAAAGACTGTAGCTACTAGAAGTTTCTCACTGCCACACTCATCCACAGTTAATCTCCAGCAGTTTGTCAAAATTACCATTTAAATGTTCCCACCATTTTATGACTGGTTTCCTACTCCATGCAAACTATTTCTTTCCAGCTGTACCTACCTGTCTCTCCAAATTTTAGAGTAGTGTTTACTCCTGAGAACTTCCTTCTCTATTGGGACCAAGAAAAGTCATTAACTTTCAGTTAGTCAGCTTTTTCTTGTTATAAGAAGAGAAGCTGTGATTTCTAAGCTCTTTAAATATCGAGGTGGAATTGGGTCTGTAGCTCGGCAGCATAGTGCGCCTGCCTGGTAAGTGTGAGGTTGTGAGTTTGATTCCTGTTAAAAAAAAAAAAAAAACTACCAGCTACCATAAAGCTCATATTTAGCTTGCCATGGTGGCACATTCCTGTAATTCCAGCACTTAGGAGGCTGAGACAAAGAGGATCATTGCAAGGATCATTGCCTGGGCTACAAAGTAAAGTCAAGGCCAGCCTGAGCTGCATAGTGAGATTTTGTCTCAAAAGGACAAAAAAAAAAATGTTGAAATGAAAGTGGAAGACATTCTATTCATTTTTTAAAATCTTTTCTCCCTCCTATTGATTAGGTTGGATAAATTCTACTGATTTATCTTTCAAGTTCATTGACTTTCTATTCTATTCTCCCTGTTCTGTTATTAAGCCCATTTAGTGAGTTTTTATGTCAGTTATTTTACTTTTCCATTCTAAAATGTCCTCTTGATACTTCTTTATACCTTCTATTTCTTTGTTATAACCTTCTGTTATAATCTTTGTTATAACCTTCTGTTTTCAAACATTATAACTCATTTCAAGAGTATTTGAGATTACTTCTTAGAGGACCTTTATATGAGCTATTTTGAAGTTTTTGTCATATCACTGACCTGTCAGTGGCATCTTTGAGTTGGTATCCTTTGTTTTTCCCAGGAGAGCTCACCCTTCTCATCTTTGAATCCCAAATAATTTTAAATTGTATCTGGACATTTTAAGTATTATGTTATAAAACTCTAGGACTTTTATAAACCCTATGAAGAATACTAGTATTTCTATTTCATCATGCAAATTAACCCAGTTAAATTTAGGCACCAAGTTCCAAATTATTTCTTGTAGGGTACAGTTTTGATCTTAGTTCAGCATTCCAAGCCTTTACAATACTATTTCCATTTGTATCCCATGGCACTATGTAATGGCCATCCTGGGGTCTGGGCCACAGTCTACCTGCTACATTATTTCTCCAAATATTCTGCATAATACTTGGGAGTAGAGTCGTATAAACACAAATCAAAGGTGAGCACTGGAATTGATAAATCATTTTATAAGAACCATTTTCCAAAGCTCCTTCCTCTACGTGATCTTTCAAGTTGTTTCTGGTACTGGGAACTCCTAGAAAATAATTCTGTCCTCCTGCCAGAAAGTTAGGAATTTTAGTTATTCTAATCTATAAGAGGTTTTCTCTATTAGATAAATATTTTTAAGACCACAGCTCTAAGATCAGAGGAGAGTTCACCTCTCTGAAAATTTTGACTGTCATACACACCCTACTACCACAGAATTACGGTAAGACTAGGGTACAAGACGATAGAAGATTATTTTTAAAAAGAAAAAAGCATGATCTCCATTGTCTCTGAATGTTAGGAGTACCCTTTCCTGATTCTAAGTCCAAAAGGAGAAGGTTTCTCCTGAAGCTGTCTTTGTACCATGACAACCATTTCTGGATTTGGGGCTACACTGAGTCCAAGCCAGTGGGTGAAAAGCAGCTTGTCTGGTGACACTTTTCCTTTTCTCTATCTACTACTATTTATTTTTTAAAGTCCTCAAGTAACTCTTCCATGCATTCCATTCAGGATTTGTAACTACACACAGTGGGACAGACAGCGTGTTGTGTGTTTAAATCATCTTAATAGGAACAAGAGTTTATCATATATTTAATAAAGTAGGAGCGCTTGATAATTTTAATAACTGCAGTTTGTGGAGAGCAAAGCAGGTAACAAACATTAAAGTGTGCAACAAATGTTAGATGTTATTATTGTTATTAGTTGCTAATGATACAAAGCTGAGAAGATAACACAGGAAGCAGTAGAAAGAGGCAAAAGAGAGGTGCTACCGGTATTATGTATTTCGCACTTCAGTAGTTCACAATTACAGACTACATTTGCTTTGGCCATGAAAGTCGCATCCATGTGAACAGTACATCATGCAACAAATAGTTGTAGGCAATAGCACTGTGTCATGCATGATTCTCCATGATAAAATAGCTAAGAGTGTCTTCAGAACACAGTTTTTCTTTTTTGTTTTCTTGAACAAAGATAAGGGAAGAAAGTACCTGTATGTAATTATCTGGAGGCATATGTAAAGTTAATGAAGATAGACATGAAAGTGGAAAAGTCTTTATACCTGCTCGGTCTGCCTCCATCCATGAGAGGTTTATGTGGTAATTCTCTTTGCTACAAATTCATCCATCTATCCCAGGGTTGGCATACTAACAGTAAGAAATTTTTTATTATTTCTCTATTAGTCATGTTTAAGTGTTATGGGACAGTGCTAATAGATTGTAAGTGGTGGGTGGTAGCATTGTGGTAATGAATCTAGACCTTCAACTTAGCACATTCTTAAGAAAAAGCATCTTTTACATGTCTTTTGGATATGTATTGGATTTTCCTGCACTGTAACTTTGACATACAATGTGCTTCTCTGTACTAAGATTCAATGCCATATAACAGCCTGTATATTCCATCCAACGACTGCAGAGCAGGGGATTTTGGCATCATTTCCACAACAGCTGAGCTTGGGGAATTATTCCCCTGTGGTGAGTATGTGGTTAAATTAATAGAGATTTTTTTATTCAGGTACTATTCATTTCAAATTCTAGCTCCTCTGTGTTTTGTGTACTAAAAGTCTCTGGACCTCGGTTTCTTATATGTAAAAGCAAGTTAGCATTACCTGAAAGAGCTTCGTTGATGACAAAAGATAACATACATACTGTGTGTATCTCATGTGCCTAAATAAATGTATAGAATACTGTTATGGTTTGTGTCTAGATTCCCCTACAAAGCCTCGTGTAGTCATAGGGCTTTTTCAGAGGTAGCTGAATCTAGAGGGTGTGATGCTGAGATTAAAGGTATGTGATTACTGAAGTGGTCCACTGATTGACTTGGCACTGCTCAAATCTCAGCAGTCTGGATAAGATAAAAAGGACAGAAAGAGGCTTATCCTCTGTTGTTGCTTTTTCTGTTTTCTGCCCGCCATGAACTGTTCTCCTCTTCAAAGCCACTTTGCCCTGGAACCAGCCAATTATGGACTGAAACCACTACAAACAGGAGCTAAATAAACCTTTCCTCCTTTAACTTTGGATGTCCAGTCTTTTGTCCAACAATGAGAAAACTAATGCAAATACTATGGCACCCTGTGTATAATGCATATACTCCATTGTGCCCTTTGAGTTCTAGGATTTAGAACTCAATGAGCAAGCATTCATTCCAATGAATGTTCATAATTATTTAACTTTTATGTTGATGACAATCCACCCTAAAGCTCAATTTCCAATATAACCCTCAGTGCAAAGAGGAATTTCTGTACTATTAAAGATCACCATAGCCCATGGCAAATTTTTAGAAGAGGTACACTACAGGAGTGTGTAATGTTCACACCTATTTTTTTAGAGGTATTTCTATTGATGGATTTTTAATTTTGTAGTTTTGTTATATTAAACAATGTATACTTAATGGGAAAATAAAACAGCAATAAATAAAATATTAAAAATTTTAATATGTAATGGGTATGTAGAATAAGCATCAACATTTTCAGTATCAACTATTTATCTGCTTACACAATCTAAAAAATAACTCCACAAATAAATTCCCATGTGAACCACAATGAAAATACAAATAAAATTCTACTGCAGAGATAATCTTCGCTTCGCTTATCTTTCCTAGAGCATGACAGCATACTTCTTCACACATGTCAACAGCATGTTCTACAGACAAGCCTCGCTTACACTGACAGCACACTCTGTTTGGCAGGTCACACTTGTCACCTCCCAAGTCTTCCTCTTTTGTCAGAAACTTCCTATTACATTATACAATGTCCACATAGCAGGAAAAGGAAATATTAATAAAATATCAAATATATACTGAGTTTCCTGTATAAATATCAATATTTTCTACATCAACTGTTTGCTCACTAAATGTAAAAAATAGGAGAAATAGACTTTTGTGTGAACTACAATGAAAATACAAATAAAACCCTACCACAGAAATAATCTTTACTTCAACTATCACACCTAAGATGGTTTTCACACATGAGAACACTATATTCCATAACAACTTGCGCTGATAGCATGTACGTTTTGTTTTCCTGTCTTCTATGGTGGTACACACTTGGCGTGGTCTTGCTGGTCTTCCTGTTTTCTTGGGAGGTTCTTGTGCTGTTACACCTGTCTGTTCACCAGTCTGCTTCAGAATTCTTTTGAGAACTTCTTTGGGCAGATGCATACTGTTTTTTCCCTGTTGTATTTGATCATTTATCAATTCCATCCCAATCCTCTAGGAAAATTTCTCCATGCTATTTCTGTGCTTATTATTTTCTTCATAAACTATGAAACTATTTATGCCTGATATGTTTAGCGTTGAGTAAAATGCAGCCATTGGACAATGCTTTGTGTTTCAAGTGAAATCTTTGTTACTGCATAACTCATTAACAACATCCACTCTGCCTTTTTCTTATTGTTGCAAAATGTGACAATTTCTGGCTTCATTTGTGTAGAATATTCACTATATGTTTGTTTGTCTCTCTGTGTATTTGTTTTGAGTCAAATTCTTATTATGTAACCCAGTCTCACTTTGAATTCACTATGTAGAACAGGCTGACCTTGAATTCACAGGCTCCTCCTGCCTCAGTCACCCAAGTGCTAGAATTACAGGTATGAGCCATCACATCTAGTTTCACTATCAATCTTATCATCATGGTGTAAAGTTGACAGTATCAATGCTATGTTTTTCATTACCATATAGGATGTTAATGTTATGTCTTTCTGAGATCCAAAGTTCGTACTATACATTTCTGTATTGTGCACTTATTACATTTTTTCCAGAGTCTCAGCTTTGTTCTTGAATATAGTTTTTGTGCTGGTCGATTGATATTCTTGTAGCAAATGCAACATCATTGGGTAACTATTGAACCAATTGTCAAATGTGACATCTGGGCTACTTTTTGAAATATTTCAGCAAGTCCATTCACAAAGTCATATGATTTTTACTGCATGAAGAAAGACTCAGTGGCTGAGATTGAGAATAAATTTTTAAATTCAAAATGTAAAATGTCTCTGCATCTACAAGGGCATGTATTTTTATACCATATTTAGAAGGTTAACTGGGTATATGTTGCTGAAAGCTTCAAAAACCCCAAAATGATGCAAATTGTTCATCAATTGTCATGTAGTCTACAGTGTATAAATTACTTGACAGTTCAAACAAAGCTTTCAACAAATGAGTGAAGAACAGTCAAATTGTTGGATTTTTTCTAACATCTTGTAGCGTATTGTTCATTGCAAACAATTTCAAATAGTAAATCACAGTGTTGGTATTCTGTCCAATAGTTTTCACCCCTGGAGAAAACCTGTATGTTAGAACTATGTTCTGACCTAGTTCTAACATTGGATTGTTTAGGTGTATGTGACCACTTTGTAGCATTTTAACTAGTCAAATATTTATTTATATTACTGTTTTCTTCCTCATCTGAATCAAGGTCTTCATTGTGTATTTCTCTATCTGCCATACCTGTTATATATTGCTAACTTCTTTGGCTTACATGATCTAAGTCATCATTGGTAGCCAAGTTATCTGATCATTCATTTTCTTTTTTTGTTGTTTTTTTGTGGGGTTTTTTGAGACAGGGACTCACTATGAAATTAATGCTGGTCTTAAACTCACTGTGTAACCCAGGCTGGCCTCAAACTCACCATGATATACCTGCCTCAGCCTCCCAAGACTGATGACTCACACCCAGCCTGATGACTCACTTTCAACCTCCTCTGAAAGTTGTAAAAGTGGATTTTCATGTGCCACTGCGCTGAATTGGCTATTTCTACAAGACAAATCAAAAGAAAACACTTAACAAAAAAATTATAAACAAAAATTTAACGTGGCCCATAATATGTGTAAAATTCACCAATTTACACTTTGACACTTGTGTATCCACCTTGCCATTCATCACATCAAGTGAGTGAACACAAGGATTGCTTCCTGTATTCCCCCACTGCAGCTACTGAGATGTACATCTGGCTACTGTTATGTTAAAGTACATATTTTCATTAGGAAAATATTGTATGAGCATCTGTGGCCCAGTGTAAGGAGTTCAGTTAATGCTTCAGTAACAGGGACAGCTCAGTAGTAAGAGGATATCACTACGAGTCTTGTGTCATTAATTGCATGCATTGGGGCTTACCTAATACCAGGCTCTCACAAGCCTCACAGAGAGTTATAGGCATTTGTGCCTACTCAAAGTAGGAATTCACACCCAGTTCTATTGTCTGTATACTTAACTATCACCTTACTAAAGATGCCTTGCTTTCTCAAATATCAATTGTTGCATCTCACTAGTCAAACAGAACATTCTAGGCATATAAAGTATTGGTTATACTACTTTTACCAATAATTTAAAAAGCAAGATTGATTCTTGTATGCCCAGTAAAAAGTCAAAATCTATGACACTTCCAGAAGGCTTTTCAAATTCTTTGGTTGCACTTTGATTTGGTTAGGTTAGACAAAGTGGCATTCACTTTGGACCAGATTATTCTTTTCATATAATGTTTTTAGAAACATTCTTTTCAGTAAAATCTTCATTTCACAAAGATAAAGATAAGAAAGTAGCCCCTTCTATTTGAAGAAACAAAGATTTTTCATCCAAAATATTCCTAAAAGATGACATATTTAGATAAATTCTATTAACATGTTCCATTTAAATATCCTTTGTAAGATATAAAACACTCTTGCAAAAGGTGGGAAGTCAGCGTTGGACATATGTATGAACTCTTCTAAGAGAGAAAAGTCAGCCTTAAATGAATAATTGACATTCCAAAGTCATGTACTCTAAGGTGGTAAAATCACAACTGGTACCTAAATTCTTTAAGTAAAGGTCCAGGTTTCCAGAAGGAAAACAAGTGCATGTGGCATTTTTCAAGAATGTTAATTAAAATAGAAAACACCACTGGAGATGCTTGGTGCCACAAAAACATGCTATAACTGGAATTTGTTATTATCCACTTTACATCCTTAGTTATTATCACATAATTATAGTGTTAGAGTATCATGGCAATTTTATTAAAAAGTTAAATGAAATGTGACTTGTCCAGAGAATGATAAAGATAGGTAATAGATTCAGATGCAGACACAGAGACATATCCTGTTATGTAACAGTTAATACTTTAAATAATTTCTTAGCTCACTATTGGAATGATGGTATAATATCAACCATATAGCATTGTTAATAAGCTTTGGCTTTAGTCAATCATGGACTGTTATGGAAATATTAAATTAGGTCTTCATTTCCCATTTTGGGAAAGAAAAGAATTATGTACTATGAATGTGAGCTTTTTACGTACATAAAAAGTTAAGAGAATTATATTGAGTAATGGAATATTGCACTTAAAAATGTACACACCTCAACTAGAAATGCATTAGACATGCTACTATGCCTAAATGCACAAAAGAGATTTAAATGATGATTAATTCATCACCTGTTGACAAATAAAATTTTATACTTAACGTTAGAAGAAAAGTATTTTCATGAAATGGCCAAGTTCTAATAAATATGCCAAATGTGCCTGTAAATTAAAGGCAGTAATGTTACTGAGTTCCTTATAACTCCAAGCATCCAATCTAAGTAACTTGAGCGCTAAGTAGAAGGATAATAGGAACACACTAGAAAAAACAACAGCGGACATCAGGGGAGAGAATCCAGGTCTAAAGACACAGGCATGCGCATGGTTTGCCTCATCATTTTGCTTTCTTGAAGCTGCAATTAATTTTAAAGAGGAAGTCACCAAATATTTATTTGAGTGTTCCTGGATAGAGACCTAAAATTCTTAAGCTTTATCACAGGCTCAGCTATGGGGTTAGGGGTGGAATTTGTTTCATTTCGAGGGTGGTTTTTTGTTTGTTTTAGTTAGAAGCAGTTGTTTTCATTTAAGAGAATGCTTACGTTTTGACAAAAAGGTCTAATTTCAGAATTATATATTTGAAAGCATAGATAATTATTAGCTTTTCGCTAGTAAATATTTAATATGTCTACTGAGTAAATAAGTACATTTGGCTTCTGGCCTATTTTTCTTTTAAAAAACAATAATAATGATTCACCATACCATGTTATAATTAAAATGATCAAGTATACTAAGAACAAATATCACTGTCAAATGGAGTTCCAAAAAAAACTAACACAATAAAAATAGGCAAAACTATTTCTAAGAAGACAATATGTAATTTATCAACTAGTGATTTTTTTTGAAATTCTGTATTATTTCTACCCTTTTTTCTGTTTTGCTTTTTTCCTCTTTAAATAAAATTTTAAAAAAAGAAAATAGGCAAAATAAATGATCGCTTTCATGTGAGCAACCTACCTGTCCCTCAGCATTAAGCTCATTACATTTTCTTTCAATTACTCAACTGGAATTCAGGGACCGCCTCATCCTTTGCCTCTTCAGCTTCACAGCGTTAGAAGAAAGCAAGAACAAACGTATCTCTTTATCCCGTGCAATATCTTCTAGGGTTCACCTGGATGCTTTGAAAACAAACATTTTTATTACCAACATCCTTACCAACAAGATAAAAATAATTAATGTTTCACAATGATGATCCCAAAATGCTCTGAGATTCTGCAGAATCTTATAAAATATTAAATCAAGAATAAATTATCAGCCAGGGATTTAGCTCAGTGATGTACGCTCCTGCCCTGCAAGTACAAGGTTGTGAGCTCAAGCCCCAGTATCAGAAAAAAAAAGCAAAAAACAACAACAACAACAACAAAAAGAGAATAAATTATCACAGGTATCACTTCAGCATTAATTGTGATTTGAAAACTGCCTGAGTAGCATATTCATTTAATGTTGTCCTCAAGGAATGGGTCCATCAGGCGCAAAGCTTGGACTGTTCAGAAGCTGGAGCTGGAGTGGGCAAGTGGTTGTGGATGGATTAAATTTAGAATCCCAGCTCTGCTTCTAATTAGCTGTGTGCCTTCGAGCAGATGGTTACATTGGCTTCCTCATCTGAAAATAGAGACTGCATAAATCCCTAACTCACAGGGTTGTCGGAAGGATATCAGATCATGTAGGCAAAATGCTACATGATACATATTCCAAGAAAACAACTAATGATCCTATATTATTTTACATTTATGCATTTGTAATGAGAAAACATCTAATCATGTATGTATGTAGACAAGGCAAAGCTAAGCAAAAATATCCTCAAAAGGGCTTGACACAAGCAGGTCACTCTTTTTTTTAACAGAAAAAAATAAAAAATAACAATAAAACAGAATTTCAAAACACATCTTTAGGAGAGTAACAATAATCAACACATTGTATATTGTTACGTTCACAGTAGTTGTTCAGAGTGCAAGACACAGGAATGAAATGTTGACCAAAAGAAAAAAAAATACTAACTTTCCCCTCAATGAACCAAGAGAAACCAGCGTTACAACTATCATAATTATCTTGGGTATGTATATATATATATAAGTGTATTTTCCGCTTTGTCCTTCCTTTCTTTCCCCTTTCGCCCATCACAGTTTTTTTTCTTTTGAAGAGTTTCTTCCCTATTTGCAATATCTATTGTACATTTTGGATCTTGTTTACTCTTTCAGATTCTCACATTAGTGAGACAACACGATGTTTGCATGTGTAGTTCTGATTTATTTCATTTATGAGCATGGTCTTGAACTGTATCCATTTACCTATAAAAGTCTGAGTTTATCTTTACCCCATCCAAAAATAAAATGCTCAACCTCAACTCTAAGGTGCTTAAAATGCAATTTTTACTCTGAACAAAAGGATACATTTCTCTCTTCATACAGAAGGAAAGCAAGGCACTCTACATAAACAAGTGCTTTGTGGTGAGTTTTTAGAAGGAACAGGAAAGGAAATAACCTTCCTCGATTTTCCTAGCACAGCCAAGGCCATTGCACATTTTGGGAGTAATGCATATGGCTGTCTGGAGAAGCAAGTCAGGGCTATGGATCCCACCCCAGGCCTCCCTCACACACAACACAGCCGCTTCAGGCTGCTGAGTGAACAGAAACGCAGGAACCACTAGAACTGCAGCTTTTCACTAGCTTGTTTATTTACCCATCAAGAGCCATAAGGACCTTTACTGCATAAAATGCCAAGTGTGGTGGTAATTGACATCAAACGATCCATGTCTACCAACAAATAAAAGACTAAAGTAATAAACATAGAGAGATGAGTGTTTAATGACCTTCAACAAATTTTTATTGTAAGATCCATAACAGTTAACTATATACACTGACATCTCTGGCCTGGAGCAGTCTCTGTTTTCAAAGTCAGAGGAAGAAGCTCAAATCTTTCCTTGCTGCAGTGGTTCATAAACTTTGGGTTGACCGTATCAGCCTGGCATAGGCTTTCCAAAATTGCCAGGCTGCTGAAGTTTCTATAAAATTAGAGTTTCTCCACCTTGAGTACCCACTTCCCCAAACACTCATATGCACAGTCCTCTAACTCTTTTCATAACTGAATGAAATGCTTCACTCAGCAGCTAGTTTTAAAGCATTTCTTCCCTAAACCAATACACGCAGATGATGCCTAATAAATGCCACTGTACGAGGCGCTCTTGGATTATGACAAGACACAGACTTCAACTTAGTCCTACAAACATCTGGTCATGACCTAAATGGAATGGTCATTTTCTAAGTGTTAAGGGACAACTTCAGAATGTTTCGTTGTATACAGATTTTTATTCATAAATAGAACAAAAAGACAGGAAAAAGTGTGAATTGCTCCTCTTAGAGAACACCGTAATCATTCCAGCACAAAGCCCGAAAAACAAAACAGAGACGTTGATTCCCATTAAGATCACTGCAAGGTCCTTGATCTTTGTGCTAGGGTTTAATTTTATGGCTGGATTCATGACATTTCACAAGGGACAGGGACATGGCTTTGAGGACTCATCAGCCTAGTCACTGATCAATAAATGTTCAGTAAATTCAACTCTGTAATAGGTGCATGGGAGACTAAACAGTAAAATGGAGATGTTTTTTCTTTGTGTTTTCTATGGTGTTACATTTATCTGTTAGTATTTTATTAAAAAAAAAAAAGAATTTCACATACTATGAATTCAATTGACAATGGGAATGAAGACTGACCAAGGAGATCAGTTTAGAAGAGAAGACAAAAGCTTCTCTGTACCCTCAGCTCTTCAGGGTCACTTTTAAAGTAACATAGGCTTACCTCGTATTTGACAAAGGGGCTAAACATGTTCACTGGAAGGACAGCCTCTTTAATAAATGGTGTTGGAAAAATTGGCTCTCCACATGCAGAAGACTAAAACTAGACCCATGCCTATCACCATGCAGTAAACTAAAATCAAAATGGATCAAAGATCTAAATATTAAAACAGAAATACTAAATCTACTATAAAACAAGGTAGGTAAAAGTCTTGGAGACATAGGGGTAGGAAGAGAATTCATGAACAAAACGCAAACTGCATGGGAAACACTTCAAAGAATCAACAACTAGGATCTCATATTATTGAAAAGTTTCTGCACTTCAAAAGAAATCACCAACAGAGTGAAAACAAAACCCACAGAATGGGAAAGAATTTTAGTCAGCAACCTCTCAGATGAAGAACTTACATCTAGAACATATAAAGAATTGA
>PVJX010031279.1:7225-21456 GCA_004027295.1 Dolichotis patagonum
TTTTTTTTTTTTTGTGGTACTGGGGCTGGAACTCAGGACCTTACACTTTGCCAGGCAAGCACTTATGCCACTGAGTTAAATTCCCGGCCCTTCATGACATTTCATGTCCTGTGGTTGTTCTGATCAGAAAATACTTGTCTATGCCAATGACTGAGATTTTTTCCATTTTTGTTTTAGTAATTAAGTATTTCTGTTTTATTACTTAGATCTTTGATCCATTTTTATTTTAATTATAGTACATGATGGCAAGTAAGGGTCTAGCTTCAGTCTTCTGCATGGGTATAACCAATATTCCCACCACCATTTATTTAAACCGTTGTCTTTCCTTCAGCATATTTGTCAAAGATTAAGTGGCTGCACGTGTCTAGGATTTTTTCTGCATCCCCTATGCTCTCCAGATGATCTACTTGTCTTTTTTTGTGCCAGTACCATGCTATTGTTTTCACTGTAACTGTGTCATATAACTCAAAATCCAAGATTGTGGTGCCTGTTGTTTTGCTCTTATTGACCATGATTACTTTTCCTGTTAAGGTGTTTTGTGGTTCTATATACCTTTTAAGATGTTTGTTTTTTAATTTTTTGAGGAATGCTGTGGTATTTTTCTTGGGATTGTGTTTATTCTTGATGTCATTTTGGTAATAACAGCCATTTTGACAATATTGGATCTGCCTATTCAGAAATGATGGATATGTTTGTGTTTTCTAATGTGCTCTTAAATCTCATTTTTGAGAGTACTGTAGTTTTTATGTTTTAGGACATTTACTTCCTTGCTTAGATTAATTCCTAAGTAGTTGGTGTTTCTTAAGGGTATTTCAAATGGTATTGTTTTCCTAACTTCTTTCTAGTGGGTTCTTTATTGGTATGCAGGAATCCTCTTGGTTTTTGTGGATTCATTTGTTATCCTGCTACATTGCTGAATTTGATTATTACTTGTAGGAATCTACTGGAGAAATTTGTTTGATTTCCTGGGTAAAGGATCATGCTTTCTGTGAATAATAATAATCTGACTTCTTCCTTGCCTGTAGTTGTCCCTTTTATTTCTTTTTCTTGCTTGATCCCTCAGGCTAAAGTTTCAAGCAATATACTGAACAGGAATGGAGTGATCATGAACATACTTTTGGTTGATATTATGACAGGCTTTCCATTTTCCCCCCACTTAATATGATTTTGGTCAACAGGTTTGGCAGCACTGGCTTCTATGAAAATGAGAGGAAATCCTTCTATTCCTATTTTGTTTGAAGTTCCATCATGAGTAGATGTCAGATTTTACCCTTTTTTTTTTTTTGTACCAGGGATTGAACTAATGACCTCATGCTTGCCAGGCAGGCACTTATGCCACTGAGCTAAATCCCTGACCCATGGATTTTACCACTGTTTTAACCTGTCTGCTGAGAAAATCATGTGATTGTTGTACTTGCTTCTCCAGTATGTGATGAATTGATTCATGTATGTTGAACAAATCTTCCATTCCTGAGATGAAGCCTACTTGGTCATGATGTATGATCTGTTTTATTGATTTGTTGTTCTCTGCTTGCCATTATCTTGTTGAGGATTTTCGCATCTATGTTCTTTAACGCATTCACAATAGGCCCGTATTTCCTATGTCTGACTGCCATGTTGTTTGAAGTAGCAGTGGAACAGTGCATGACGGCAGGATTTATTCCACCAGTGATACAAGCTTCCCCCAGGAGAGTCATGCTTGTATCAGTGGAGGATCAAGGCTAAAGAAATGTGTTAAAGAGATTGGACTGTAGTAGTCTTTTTCAGTTTGACCTTTGGTTTGGGAATTAAGGTAATGCGCGCTTCTAGGAATGAGGTTGGAAGTAGTCCTTCCCTTTTAATTTCATTAAGGAGTTCGAGGCCTTTTTCCATTAGATCTTTCCCAAAGTTCTTATCCAATTGAGTGGTGAATCTCTTGAACCCTGGACTTCTCTTTGATGGTGTTTTATTAATTCCTTGATTTTGTGGTCTCTTATAGGACTATTCTGAGCTTTCACCTTTTAAATTCAGATTGGTTTTTTCCCTGTTCTTTTCATTTTTGAGACTGGATTTCACTATATAGTTGAAGCTAGATGTCAAGTCACTTTGTAGTCCAAGCTGACCTTTAACTCCCAGAGATCCTGCCTCAGCCTCTCAAGTGCTGAATTTATAGGCAGGTGCCACATGGCCCACTGATTCAGTTTGGGTAATTCATATGTGTCAAGGAATGTATCCATTTATGTAGTATTCTCAAACTTATTGAATTACATGTTTTAAAATAATTTAGTCTTGTGAAGTTTTGCAGAATCCCTTTTGATTTCACATTTTTTATTTCTAATTTGGTTGACAAGGGTCTTTCTCTTCCTTCTTTTGGTAAATTGGTTCTAAGGATTGATATATTTTGCATATTCTTTGAAGAGCTAGCTCTTTTATACGCTGATTTTGTTGTGTGTTTTGTTCTCCATTTATTTAATGTCTACTCTCATCTTTATAATCTTTCCTGATATTTGCTTTGGCTTTGGGTTATTCTTCTTTTGCCTATATCCTTCAGGTGCATCATTTGGTTATTTATTAGGGCTTGCTCAGTTTTTCTGCTGTGGGCATTCACAGCATCGACTTCCTTGTTAGGAATGCTTTTATTATAGGTTGTTATATGTTGTAAATACATTATCATTTGAATCTAGAAACTTTAATTTCTTCCTTGATCTCTTGTTCGATTCCTTTATTATTCAAGGTTGCATTATTTGATTGCCACAGTTTTGCAGAATTTCTCTTGGTTTTTGGCCATTGTTTTCTAGTTTCATTGCACTATGATGTGATATTATAAGTGAAATAATTTCATTGTTTTGTATTTATTTACGCAAGCTGTATGGGCCATGATATGTGTTTTGGAGCCAGTTCCTTGTGCTAATGTGCTTGGTGTCCTGTGGAACAGTGTGTGAATAACCATAATGTCCATGTGTTTGAAGGCATAGTTCACCCTTGGTATTTGTTAGCTGACTTTCTGTGCTGTGGATCTGTCTGATATTATGAAAGTCGCCATTACTAAAAGGGGGTGACAAAGCCCAGGGAGCTAGTGAAAGGAAATGCTGCAGCAGGGCAATTGGTTAGTCAGTGAATGATTCTTAGGGCTCTAGCCCCCTGGGGCATTGGTGTTTTATTTATTTATTTATTTATTTATTTATGTTTTTGTGATAGAATTATACCATGCAGTTCAGGCTGACTTGAACTCATTTTGTAGCCTAGGCTGACCTCAAACTCTCTGGGATTCCTTTGCCTCAGCCTCAGCAGTCCTAGGAACAGACATTGACACCAGACCAGGCCCTAGTTTTCCATATTCATTCATCTGTTTGTGTATTCCAGTGACCCACCTTTCTCTGTGTGCCCATCCGGAATTTCAGTATTGGAGTTTGCCCCAGGGCGTTTGCACTGAGTGGTAACCACAACCCATTTTGTATCTGCAACAGTGAGGCTGGAAGTGGGTTTTTTGGTTGTTTGTTTTTTGTACTGGGGATTGAACTGACAACATTTTGCTTGCCAGGCAGAGTTTATGCAGCTGAGCAAAATCCCCAGCCCCTAGTGAGGCTGGAAGTGAAGCGCTGTCCTTGCCCAGTCTGAAGGTCTCTGTTACCTCTGACCCTGTGATGACCCAGGCTAAGAGACCAGGATGGTGGGAAGCACCATGGGTCAGAGGAGGCTGCCCCCATGGAGAGGATGTGGCCCAGTGGCTCACAGAAGGATGCGGTGAGCAGATCGGGCATGAAGGGTCACATCCCACATTGGGTGGAGGCAGAGAGGCTGCAGGGTGTGGGAAGTGGGGACCCCAAAGCCCTCTTGGCGCCTGCACTGCCTGTCCCACTCAGCAGGTGCCAGGCCACACTGGCTGCTAGCTCTGAGCTTCTGCTCTGCTCTGTCCTCCTGCGGAGAGCAGGGCAAGACTGGGCCTTGCACAGGGCTGAACCAAGCCTTGGACAGGGCACAGCACAGGGAGGGGGCGCCTGGCGGGAAGGGGAGCCGACCTCTCTGAGCCTCTCTGCAGAGGGGGAGTTGCTGCTTTCAGAGTAAGCTCTCAGACAGCTGCTGATCCTGAACCTGTTGTTTTCAGATAAGGTTTCATTCTGGGGGTGTCTTTAAGGCAATCATTACTGTTTCATGTGTAAATAATTGCTTTTTTTTCTAATTGAAACTTTTTTAGAGCACTCCATGTGAATGATTGAGTCAGTGTTACTAATATACTTACAAAATATGAATACCATATATCTTTTGTAGATTTAAGGTTTTTCTTTGCTTTTGTAATTATTTCCTTTGCTGTGCAGAAGCCTTTTAATTTGATACACACCAGTGTATTCATTCCTCATGCTATTACTTGTCATTGTTATTGTGTTCAGAAAGTACTTGGCTATGCCTATGACTTCAAGAATTTCACCTATTTTTTCTTTGACCTACTAAATATTTCTTAAATATTTTCTTTTATTAGTAGATCTTTGATCCATTTTTATTTTAATGTAGTACATGTTGAAAGACAGGGCTGGGGATTGAGCTCAGCAGCATAAGCGCCTGCCTTGCAAGTACGCAGTCCTGAGTTCTATCTATGGTACCAAAAACAAAAAAGAAAAGAAAGATAAGGGTTAAGCTTCAATCTTGTTCATGTGCATAGTCACTATTACCAAAACCGTTTATTAAAGCAGTTCTCTTTCTTACAGCATATGTTTTTGGCTCATTTGTCAAATACTGGGTGGCTGAATGTGTCTAGGGTTTTTCTGCATCCTCTTCTGATCCATTGCCTGTTTTTGTGGCA
Organism: Dolichotis patagonum; assembly: GCA_004027295.1. Classification (NCBI taxonomy): domain Eukaryota; kingdom Metazoa; phylum Chordata; class Mammalia; order Rodentia; family Caviidae; genus Dolichotis; species Dolichotis patagonum. The sequence continues at coordinate 12,003 of PVJX010031279.1, forward strand.
GAACCTTGCTATTTTTCTCACTCTAACTTTGGAATACAACTTGAAATCCAAGATTGTGATGCCTCCTGCTTTTCTCTTGTTGTCCATGATTACTTTTCCCATTCTGGGTGTTTTCTGGTTCTATATAAATTTTAATTTTAATTTTTTTTTTTTTTAGTTTCGTGAGAAATGCTGTGGTATTTTCCTCGGTATTGTGTTTATTCCTGATACCATTTTCATAGTATGGTCATTCTGACAATATTGATTTTGCCGTTTCAGAAACAATGGATGTGTTTGTACTTTCTAATATCCTTTTTGATCTCATTTTTGAGAATATTATAGTTTTCATGTTTGAGTTCCTTCACTTCCTTGGTTAGATTAATTCCTAAGTATTTGATTTTTCTTAAGGCTATTTGAAATGGTACTGTTTTCCTAACTTCTTTCTCAGTGAATTCATTATTGGTATACAGAAGTTTTATGGATTTTTTGTGTGTTCATTTGGTATCCTCCTACATTGTTGAGTTTGATTATTGCTTTTAGGAATCTTCTGGGGAAATTTCTTTGATTTCCTGTGCCAAGGATCACATCATGTGTGAATAATGATAATTTGACTTTTTCTTTGCCTATTTGTGATCCTTTTATTTCTTTCTCTTGAATGATCCCTCTGGCTAAAGTTTCAACTAATATACTGCACAGAAGTAGTGATACTGAACATCCCTTTGGCTGATTTTATAAGAAAGGCTTTCAATTTTTTCTCCATTTAATATGTTTATTGGCAGTGGGTTTAACATCAGTGGATTTTATCTAAATGAAATAAAGTCTTTCTCTGGTCATTTTCTTCACATTTCTTTTTGTTTTTGTTTTTATTTTTGAGTGGATTCCTTGACACACGAGTTATCAAACCTGAATCACCACACATATTCTACTGTCTACTTCTGAGTTTTTCCATTCTCTTCACGTCTACTGAGACAATCATGTCATTTATGTACTTGCTTCTATATATGTGATGGGTTGATTTGTATTTTTTGTTTTTATTTGTGTGTTTATTTTTGAGAGAGAATTTCCCTATGCAGTTCAGGCTGTCCTTGTGCTCCCTTTGTAGCCCAGGTTGGCCTCAAATGTACAGTGATCCACCTGTCTCACCTCCAAAGTACTGGGATTACAGGGGTGGGCCCCCACATCTGGCTTTGATTTGGCTATTTCAACTAACATTACATTCCTGAGATGAAGCCTACTTGGTCATTGTGATGTATGATCTGCTTTACTGATTCATTACCCTGTGTTTGTCATTATCTTGTTGAGGATTTTTGCATCTATGTTCTTTAACACACTCACAATAGGGCCATATTTCATATCTCACTGCCGTGTTATTTGAAGTAGCAGTGGAACATATATCTGTGTCCAGTGTGTGACTGTAGAACTTACACCACCAGTGAGCAAGCTGACCCCTAGGACAGACACACTTGTATCAGTGAAGGATCAAGTCTGAGGAAATGTGTAAAAGCGATTGGCTTGTATTAGGTAGTCTTTTTCAGTTAGATCTTTGTCTGTTTGGGGTATTAAAGTAATACTGCCTTCTAAGAAAAAGTTTGAAAGTAATCTTTTCATTTTAATTTCATTCAAGAGTCTGAGGCATTTTGACATTAGATCTTCCCCAAAGTTCTCATCCAATTGAGTGTTGAATCTAAGCCTTGGGCTTTTCTTAGTTGGTAGGTTTTTATTCATTCCTTGATTTTGTTGCTACTTATTTGACTCTTTGGAGCTTTTACCTTCTTGCTTAAGGTTTGGGGGGGTTTGCTGTTATTTGTTTGTTTGTTTTGCTTTTGAGAGAGGGTTTCCCTGTGCAATTCAGGCTGGCTCTGAACTCACTTTGTACCCCAGGCTGGACTTGAACTCTCAGAATCCTTGCCTCCGCCACTCAAGTGCTGGAGTTACAGGCATACAGCACCTGTCTGGTGATTCAGGTTTGATAACTCATGTGGCAAGGAATCTACATATTTCTTCAGTATTCTCAAAGTTATTGAATTATGTGTTTTGAAAGTCCTTATCTTCTAAAGTTTCATGGCATCCATTTTGATTTCACCTTTTTGATTTCTAATTTTGTTGATATGTTTCTTTTCCATCCGTCTTTTGGTAAATTTGTTCCAAATGTTTGGCTATTCTGTTTGTTCTTTTGAAGAGCTGGTTCTCTCATTCTCTGATTTTTTTTGTTTGTTTTTTGATTGCAATTTATGAAATTTCTCCTCTCTTCTTCTTTATCTTTCCTGGTGTTAGCTGTTGATCTGGGTTGTTCTTGTTTTTCCTATACCCTTCAGTAACCTCATTTGGTTATTTATTGGGGATTGCTCTGTTTCCCTACTTGGACATGCACAGCAGTAAACTTCCCCTTTAGCATTGCTTTACTTTTCTCATAGTTTGTTTTATGTTGTAATGACATCTTCATTGGAATCTAGAAACTTTAATTTCTTCTCCCATCTCTTCTGTGACCCATTTATATTTTTAGATTTCATTATTGTATTGACACATTTTTGCAGAATTTGTCGTTTCCTTTGCCATTGTTTTCTAGTTTCATTGCAGTAAGATGTGTGCTGTAGTATATATATGAGATACTGTTCATTAATTTGAATTTATTTAAGCAAGCTCTCTAGGCTATTATGTAATGAATTTTGGAGAGAGTCCCTTATGCTGGTGATCTGAATGTGTATTTTTTTTGTGGTGTGGAACAGTCTATAGATATGTATAATATCCATGCATTTGAAGGTGTGGTTCATTCCTGGTATTTGCTAGTTGATTTTCTTTTTCTTTTTGTTTTTTTTTTTCTTGATTTGTGTATTTGTGCAATTTGGGTATTAATATGGCACCATGGGGCTGTAATTTATCTAGGTTACAGCCAGGCAGCTCTGATTTGAACATGTTACATTCGTGTCAGCTTCTCCCACCAATGATACATGCATAAGTGTCCTACTGAGCACCTTGAACCATTTTATTAGGAAAATGATGGATAGAAATGAGTAGATTCATTTGTACCAGCAGTGGTACAGCTGCATGATGTTACAGTCATGCAAGTGTCATCAGTGATTCAAGCCAGAAGGAACGTGTTATGGTTCATGTTGAGAAGTCTGGTATAACCTTTATAGGCTTACTTTTATAACTGATTTGTAGTTTTTATCTAACAGTTTTTACAGTTCTGTCCTTTTACTGAAATTGTGGGATTTTGACAGTGATATGTTTTAGGGTAGGTCTTTTATGCTTATGACTATTTAGACTTCTGTACACCTCACTGTTGTTTTTAAAGTACAGTACTTCAAAGTATATGATCACCTGGATTCACGCTATCTTCTAGATCTGACACTCTCCTCACACTGGTCATTTCTACTGCCTGTACCGCATACTTTGATTAGATTTTGATATCTACTAGGTTTCTGTTTTATATTGTCATGTACTCTAATTTGGGCACTGTCCCTTCTGACAACAGTAACCAGAAGGTTCTTTGATGTTCAAACCTGAGTAGTGCATGCTGCAGAGCCTTATATCAGCATGGTGGAAGAGAGAAAAGACTGCTGTGGGCTGTGGTCATGCCTGAGACCCTTCCATGGGGCTGTACCTGAGACCTTTCCATGGGGCTGTACCTCACAACTTTCATGGGGCTGTAACTAAGATCCTCCCACGGACCTCTTAGGCACAGGGATGGGATGAAAGTTAAACAGATCAGCGCTGCCTGTGAGAGGAAGCCATGTTTCCTTACCTATTGGCTGGGTGGTGAAGAGAGGAAGAATATGCAGACTTAAACCTGTATTGAATTTGTGCTTACATTTCAAAACAAAGCAGAAAAAAATAAGTGAAGTATCTTTGGTTGGGGAGAGGATGGAAGAAGTGATGAAAGGGATGTGTTCTCGTGGCTGAAGCAAATGCTTCCAACCACCTGCAACTGAGCCCTGCTGCTCTTCTGGTTAAAGCACAGAACTCACCAGTGGAAATGTGGAAAGTGTGCTCATGTCCTCACCTGCAGCCACATTTGGGCCTGGAGTAGCGACTGACCCTCCAGGCTGCTCTGAACCACCTGACCTGTCGTCATCAGCAAAGGGACACAAACATGATAGTGGCTTTGTTGGCACAGGAGCCACTGGCTGCTTGTTCCCAACAAAGCCTTTTGTTTAACATTTATGTTTATACTTCTTCACTCTTCTGTCATAGTTTTCTCTCAGCAGCCAGGAAGAAGCAGATCCCAGTTGGACACACTGCTGATTGGACTCCTTAGCCAAAGTATCATCCCCGGCACAAGGTCCCTTTCATGCACTTCTAGAAGAGGCTTCAGGTGCGTTCTCTTCCATGGTTCTGTCAAGGTTTTCTTTCCCACAGTTCACTGACGTTCTTCCTCTATGTGTATAAAGTCTCCAGAGTCGCTGTTTGCCTTCACATTTTCTGCAGTACCTGAAAACCCTCCTCCAGACACCCCCATCCTCCTATTGCAACTCCTTGGTATCTGCATTCAGCACCCCACTTTCGGGCAGCTCAACCCATGTTAGGTTTTGCAGAGAAGCAAAAACAGTGGACAATAAAGAAGGAATTCCCTCATGAGATGTGGGAGGCTGCAATTCCCATGGTCAGAAAGTTGGAGCTGAGGACAGGCAGAGTGCGGTTGCAGTTAGAGGCAACTGGCAGGAAGAGCTGCTGTCCAGCAACCCCAGCCAGGCTGAGGACTTCCTCATTTCTAGCAGCCCTGCTGAAGCTGTCAGGCTGCTCCTGCAGTTCTGGTCCAATGCCCCTTCCCCACATCCACGCCCTCCCCACACAGCTGGCCAGTGTCTTCACTGTCTTAATTAGCTCCTCCTAATTACACTTGCTGTGTGTCTCTGGCACTTCACTGTCATCATCTCAAGGTTCTTCTATGCACTGGCACATGGACATCCTGAGGGTGTCCTTCTTCCCTGCTCTGCTCCCCTGTCCCTCTGTCATGTTACAATAGCCACAGCTCCTTCTCACAAGACTCCTGGTTCTTGTTGTGCCACTGGCCACCCAGCAAATCAGCTGAGGTGTTTAGACTAAAACCCAAGCCCCTCCCTATTGGCTACTAGGAGCGGGCACAGCAACCAGTGCCACAGGGCAGCCTGAAATCACCTAGCCCTGCCAACTGCTCCCTGGCAAGGCCTCTCAGTCTGTTTGCTGGCTGGTCACTCAGGGGACACAGAGGCTGTGTACCTGGGCCATGCATCATCCCCACCAGAACAGCCACACCCCAGTTGGACTGCTGAGCTCTGGTAATTTCTAGCAACATGAGGAGCCAATCTAAGCAGCTCTTGGGGACTTTTTTCACTGGGGCTTAGACATCAAGTTCATCTAACCCATCCCTACCAAACCCAAGGTTGGCCTTGTCCCCCACTTACTGGCAAAGAGCAGCATTCACTGGCCTGGGGCTGTGCTTCACTGGGCATTGGAATGACACTGGGTAAGGGATCCCAGGCTTGGCATGAGGACATGTGCTGCTTTGCGAGCCAGTGCCCTGGGCCTGGGAAGGTCATACTCTTTAAAGAAGAATGACAGAGCTGCCCAAAGTGAGAAGCCAAGACAAGTCCTGGCTGCTTCACCATCCCTGCCCCAGGTCTGCCTAAAGCTTTACAGGGCTCTGAGCATAGTGAGCATAGAATTATGCTTGGAAACAGCAATGGGAAGAATTTTGCCCAGCCTGAAAAGAGGCACAAGTAGCCAACTACACAGAATGTGGGTGTTGTGTTTGGTACAATAGAAAACTTCTGGGTATGTTCTTCCCTCTGAGATTTTAACAGCAGGAGGCCCTGGAGAGCTGCTGAATCAGAGCCCAGGAGTAGCTGGAGGAGAGGATGAGTGGCTCATGATGCCTTCGAATGTCCCCTTACCCTGGGGATTGAAACAGCCAGGATGTTACCAGGTGGGCCAGGACCAGCTCTGCTTCCTAGGCTCTTACTGTCCAAATGAGTGACTCAGGACCCTCGGAGGATTTGAATGATTACCATTTATTTTAGGGCAAAAGTCAGAAGGGACTAAGTCTGAAAGAAGCACTCAGGGAGAAAGGGTGCTTTGAAACAGGACAGAAGGTCACCTCAGCACAGGTGACCTTGAGAACCTGAGGCCAGTGGTGCCAAAGTCCTTGCTGTCTTCCTCCTGCATCTTCTTGCACGGCTGATGCAAGCAGTCCTACCTGATCATGTGTTAGAACACTGGCTACAGATGCCATGCTCGGGGTATTGTCCTGTTAGAACACTGGCTCTGGCTGCAGGGTTTGTTAGTAACCCCATGTTCTCCATCTGAATTTCATACTGTCCCTTGCTGCTGACCTTCTTCTCCAATACTTTACCAAAGGGGGTGGAGGTGCCCATAGCACACTGCCCAACTTAGGGGCCCAAAATAAGAGCCACCAAATGCAGACCCATCATCTGGATCCCTAGCAGCCCTGGAGCAAAGTGCATAGGGTGACTGCTGATTCACAGATCACCAGTCTTTCTTGTGGACATTTGGTACTTGCTCATTTGGCTTTGCTTTGGTTTTTGTTTTGTTTTGTTCTGTTCTGTTTTGTTTTATTTTGTTGTGTACTGGTGATGAAAGTCAGGGCCTTGCACTTCCCAGGCTGTCGCTGTGTTGCTGCACTACATGTTAAGCCTGGTTTTGTCTGTGACGTCATGTCTTCTTGGTGACTGGGCAAAATCCTGCCATAGAACTGTGGTGACTCAGAGAAGCCTTCAGCTTGGGTGGGTACAACTTGGGACACGTTGAGAGCAAAGGTGTTTGTCCTGGTGAGTGTAGGAGGCCCCTGACACAGAGTTTCCAAAGTCTGTAGGTCATAAGAAGGTCAGTTTCAGGATGTGTCCTGTGCTCTTCCTGCCTTTTGGTGTGGATTCTGGATGTGATAATGTACTGCCAAACCACTTTGCTGGTGACTGCAGTCTCTGGTTTCCATGTGATTCCACAGCCTCCTTCTCAGCCACATGGCCCCTTCCATGTTCCTCCAGAGGCCTCCACAGCTGGAAGGCTGTCTTCTTTGCCCCTCTTCTGCTTCAGCTCACTGGGCCCTCTCCACTGTTTGTATTTCTGTTTAAATTTTAGAATGCTCTTGCTAGTGCTTTGTGTGTACACTTGTCTACACACACAAACACACCTACACATGTTCCAAAAATGTACTGGGATTTTGTTGAAAGTGGCCTCAAAGGCATAATTTAGGGGACAACTGACATCTTTTAATGTTCAGCCTTTGCCCAACTGCTAAGATTGAGTTCTTTGTTCATTTAGGTCACCTTCAGATTCTATCAGCAATATTTGTAGTTTCTCAGGACTAACAGAAATCATACTTTTATGACTCCTAGAGGCAAAGTTTTGAATCCCCTTTATAACTCAGCTGGCCTCAACTTGGAGTGATCCTCCTCCCTCAGATTGCCATGTGCTTAAATGACAGGTATGCTCCACCACCTCTGCCTAAATCATGCATTTGATGAGTAACAGACTAAAGACCTCTGGAAGTGGTTTTTGTTTCTTCCCTGATGTGGTCTCTGTGATCCTCTATCACTGTTGTGATCTCTGACTATGTGATGGATGGGATGTGCCTGGTTAAGGGTAGTAAACCTAGCATGTGAGAATTTGCTGGAGAAAGACAGGAGTGGGCTGGGGCCTCCATCAGGGTGAACGGTTATGGAGTCCTCACTGGTAGAGGGAGTGTCTCGGCCAAGTGACTAAGTATTCTTGAGGGGCTGTGGTTACTCAATTGTAAAAATAAGACAAAGAACTGTGTCTCTTGCAGGAGCCAAGCTGAGGGCACATCCTGAGGAAGCAAAAGAGAAGGAACAGATGGAAGAAATTTGGAACAAATGGAGGGCAGAAATTCCGCAGAAAAAAATGGTCATGGTAGACTATGTGGAAACCAAAAATGTGGAGTAAAAGTTGGATGAGAAACCTCAGGGGAAACTGAGGATGCCTCACGTCCTCCAGCCTTCCAAGCACAGGCTGAACTGAGCGCTGTGGTCAGAGGGAAATGGAGTCCCTGCACCTGACCAAGGCCCTCCCATGGGTGGACTCAGAGCAAGATCTTGTCAACTGGAAGCACAACTTGGTGAGAGTGAAGAGACAACCATGGAGCCCCAGTCCTGTTTCCAGGGCCTACAATTTGGAGCTGTGTTCATTGCAGGTGTCTAGCAGGTGAGTGTGAGCATAGCAGGGATTACTTGGGACAAAGTGGAAACCGCACCTTCAGCAGTTTTGCTCTAACTTAGGGAGGTGCAGGATACAAGATTCCTGCTACAGAAGTGCTCAGACTCCTCCTGCCCTCCTACACTTGCAGCAGGTGAATGTATGCACACAGCATCTCTCACATACTTAGTAATTGCTCAGTTTTTGTTACCGTGTGTTAAATCTTGGGATTTAAATATCAGAATGATTTCCTTAGACACCAAAGCCATGAGAGGGAGAACAGCAGTAGTTTGAACACAGCACAGCATTGTCCCTGCACTGAGAATGGGTGGCAGCACAGAATCTGGTGACAGAGGCACTATGCTTCATGACAAGGGAACTTGGCAGACGAGGCCCTGAGTGTGGTTCTGCTTTCAGCACAGCTTGCAGGTGGGCATCACCAGGTGGAGGTGTAAGGGAGCCTGCTCCCTCAGGAGGCGATGGTTTCCTCCTGGAGAAGGAGCCTGTCTGTGACAGGACACGTGGGCAGGATGTCCTTGCAGTAATGGGAGCATTGCAGTCATGTTGGTGCTTTCAGTGAGTGATTGCTGTCCTTGTCCTCAGTGCTTGGGCCTAAGCTGAGAACCCTGTGTCCAGAGGCACAGAAACTGTCACTGTAGCATCCCCAGAGCTCTGAGACAGAAAAACCAGTAAAGGATGAGAAGCACTGGGACAAGGAAGCTGCTGCTGGTTGGGCTGCATCTACATTTGTGTTAATTCTCCATCTTGTTTCCCCGAAGCTGCAACACCTGTCTGAAGGTAATGACTATGAACTTTCAGCATCTCCTGGCCACCAGTTAGGCTGAAATCCTTTCCCACTGTGTGGGTCTGAGGGTGAAGATGTCCCCTGACTGTGTTTCCTTCAGCAGGAGGAATGAAAAGGCTCGCAGGTTCATCCTTGCCATGCTATCCTGAAGTTCTTGGCTCTGTCTGATAAGAAGAGCTTTTCAACTTCACTGTTCTCTCCCTGCGTGAAGGCAAGTTACACACTGGCCATGATCCTCAAACTGTAATACTTGGTGTTTTATCCTCAGTGGTCAAACAAAATATGATACAAACTTAATACCATTGGATGAGATTGCAGTCTGTGTCTCCCTTCTGGGCATTTTAAACCACAGGTGATAAAGGCATGACTGTCCCATGGGTGACTGTATCACTTATTTGACCACTGGTAAACCTGCAGGATGGGACAGTGCTGCATGTATGACTGCTGATTTCAGCCAGTGCAAACACATTAAGACAATTTTTATATTTGTAGTGAAAATATAGGAGTGGGTGTAGGACT
>PVJX010031280.1:0-21351 GCA_004027295.1 Dolichotis patagonum
CCACCATCTCTGACCTCCCAGGCACCTGCTCAGGAGGTCATTGGCACTACGCAGACGCTGGGCCTCACGCTGGGCATCCTCATGGGCCTGGGCGGCTCCCTCCGACTTGTCTCGCAGGCGCTGCAGCTGCTCCTCCAGGGCGCGCCGCTCACCCTCGCTGTCACCAAGCTGCTTCCGCAGGGTGCTCAGCAGGTCCTGGCTGGCCTCGTAGCGCCCACGCATGTCCTGAGGCACGGGGGTCACTGAGTCTGGGGAGCCCATCTGCTTTCTGCTGAATCCAGTAAACTACATCTACACTGCGGCCGGATCCGACCCGGCCTGCGTCAAGAAGGGATTCCACTTGCCTTCTCCGAACCCTCCTCACCTCTTTGACCCCTCACCTCCCCGGAGTCCCAGAAACACTCTGTCCTCTCCGGAGTCCTGACTCCACCCCCAAGGCCGCAGGCTCCTCCCTCTGGCAGTCTGGTTCCACGCTCAGACTCCTCCCTCCTACTCTGCCCCTAGTTCCCAGGTTCCCCTCTCCTGGGCCCTCATTCCTCCTCTCAGACCTTTTCACAGGGTCCTGGCTGTGTATAACGGGGAGCTCCCCTCCTTTTCTATCACAACTCTAGCTTCACACCCCAGACGTCCAAACACCGCCAGCCCTGGGCTGGTTTCTTACCCAGAACTCTCAGCCAACATCGCGGGTTTTACCTCAATCCACTGCCAAAGCTAAAGGTCCTGGCCCCACCCCCAAGACCATGACCCCGCCCCTATGTCCCTGGCCCCGCCCCAGGACCCTGGCTCTGAGCCCCCGGATGTTCAGGTTGCTGCCCACCTGGACCTGGAGCTGGCGCTTGTGCAGGGCCGAGTGGATTAGGGCGAGCGTGGAGGAGTCTGAGCAGGCCGGGGACGGGCCTCGGCGGGGAGAACGGCCACGGCCGGGCGAGGAGCGGCGCGGCGGAGACGGGGTCCGTGGGCCGGAGAGGCCCCGCAGGCTGCCATCAGAGGCGTCAGCCGTGCGCTCAGAGCCACTGAGCTGGACGCCACTCTCCGGGTCCGACAGGACTGCCTGGGGGAGGTGGGAAGACCGCAGCGGGCAGTTAGCAGAACACAGGTCACTTCACCAAAGCTCCTTTTCCAAGAGCCATCCAGGACCACCACTTCCAGCAGCGCACAGCCCTCAGCCCGCATAGAGCCTCCCCTCCCCTCTGAGGCCCCAGAAGCCACCTGGGCCTTAACTGCCCCAGCCAGATGCCCACTTGCAGTGCCCCCCGCTGCTGCCTCTGCACCTGTGCCAGGTCCCTCAGGGTCTGTTGCAGCCCCTCTCCATCATCTGGCTCCAGGGCAGCCTGCTCTTGGAGCCGCAGAGACTCCTGGAGTGAGATACAGAAAAGGTAGTCAGGGACTGTGCCCTGGCCTGAGCTTCTGCTTTGTCCCTCCCTGGCCAGTCACCTGTAAGGTGACCACTCTGGCCATGCCCATAGACCAGCTGCATGAGTGATGCCATAGCAGCCCACTCCTCTCACTGAACAGGACAGGCCTGGAGAGGCTCGGGGTCCTGTCCCATCACACAGGCCACTGGACAGCCCAGGGTAGGCCCATGTCAGGAGACTGACCCCAGTGATGATCAGAGGGGTAGCAGCTGCGTTCCTCTGGGAGATGTCCAGCCTGCCCTACTTAATAGCTTGGGTACTCTTAGGCCTTTCTCCCTGTGTGTGTACTGGGGATCAAGCTGCAGGGTCATGGGAGGCAAGATGATAAAGGTGGTGAATATCCTCGCATGACTCCTACACACACTATGAGTGGTGACACTTGGGGTGGCCCAACCAGCCCAGCTCTAAGCCTGTGACTGTGGTCTGACCCAGTCCCCTGATCCCAGCCTCCACACCCCCAGTGGCATCTCCTCACCAGGGCCTCCAGCTTCTCCACCAGGGCCTTGTTGACCCGATCCTTCTCCAGGTTCTGGCTCTGAAGGCGCTCCACTGCCAGGGCCAGCTCTGTCACTCTGCAGGAAGGGAGCAGCAAGGGGTGAGTGGGCACCTGTCCCAGCTTCTCCTCAGATCTGCCAACTTCTGTGTCCTTCACGTTTCCCCAAACCTAAGCCCAAACCCTAAGATCCACCTCCAGAGCTGTGTGTCTTGGCCAAGTCCCTTCTCTCTGGGTGTCAGACTTCTCATCTGTAGAATGGGAATGTGGTTACTCCTGGCAGTATCTCGGAGTACACACTGTCACCAGACACCTGAATTACTTGTGATGTGCCCTGGGCAGGGCCTGACTGGCAAACAGATCCTACCCCAACCTTCAAGGCTCTGGGTGCCCCCCAAAAGGAAGCCAGCCTTAAATGGTGCCCCTATCACCTACCGGGTGCTGAGGCTGGCTTTGTCAAGGTCACTCTGTGCCTGCTGCTGAGTCAGGTCCTTCTCACGGAGCACCTGGTCCCGAAGCTGTTCCTCCAGCTGTGCTTGCAACAGTGCCTGCTTCTCTAGCGCTGCCTCTGCCCGGCTCTCAGCCAGCTGCAGGCCAGCACTCAGTCCTAGACTGGCCTCCTGTACAGCCCGTGAAGTCCGGGCCAGCTCCCCTCCCAGCTGCAGCAGGTCTCTGGGGGAGAGAACAGGAGGGGTAGGATGGAGGTGACTCCCAAGGGCAAATTTAAAACTATACTGGGATATCATTTGTCACTAGCAGATTGGAAAACAAAACAAAAATGTCACATCATGCCCAGTGTGAGTGAAACCGCAGGAAAAGAAGCCCTCCCAATGGCTGCTGGGAGAGTATGTGGGTACCACAATGGAGGGCACTGGGAAGAGCTGGGGAAATTGTGAATACAGGGCACTCTGCCCCCCAGCTCCACCCTAAGAATGCATCCTGCAGAGAAACCCTGGCATAGGGGAGTGACCAGTGTCCAGGTGATTTATGGCAGCACAGCTCCTGTAAAAACTACTGGTGACAACCTAACTATCCATCCAAAGGGGACCGCTGTTAGATACAAGATGATCCACCCGCTCAATGGCACTGCAGCAGAGGAAACCACAGGGCAGCTCCTCCTAGCCTGCTAGGGAGGGAGCCACATCCCAGGGTAGCAAACAGGTGAAAACAGCACCTTCCATAACTGCCACAATGAAATGCTACCCAGAGGCAATACCAAAATTGGGTGTGTGTGTGAGAGAGAGACAGACAAACAGAGAGAGACAGAGAAAGAACAGTATTAACTGTTTACATAAAATCACCCTGAAAGGTCACTGAGGACACTGACAGCACTGCTGGCCTAGAGGGGACAGGAATGTCTGGGACCAGAGGTAGGAGACTTCACAGTGTACTCTCTCAAAATGGGAGCCACAAGAATGTGTGACTTACTCCAGGAAACACTGTTTGTTTTTTGTTTTCTGAGACAGGGCCTTGATGTGTAGTTCAGTTTAGATTTGAACTGGCTGTGTAGCCCAGGCTAACTCTGAATGTATGGTGAGCCTCCTGCCTCATGCACCACCAGGCCCAGCAGGTACAAATACTTTTAAATGCGCATTAAAAATAAAACCTACTTTAAATCCACAATGTAGGTTAAATATTTTTCCTCTTTTGAGAGGAGGGCTAAGGATTGATCCAGGATCTGATGCATGCTAAACGTGGTCTACCACTGATCCGCACCTCCAGCCCCAATCCTTTCTGTCCTTGAATGGACTGTCCTACTGGCCATCCAATATAAAGAGGATGATAAGTGCCTCATAACAGAATTCCACTTATGCATGAAGGAGCAACAGAATAATAGCACGTTTTTGCAACTTCAGATAAATGTTTGCATCTTGGTTTTGAGCATCAAGAGCTGCCAATGTCATGAAAAGAGAGACATCCAGGGTAGGGGTCCTCCTGGTGGAAGAACACACTCCACTTATGAAGTCTTGTCAAAGAAAAGAAAAGAAAAAAGAGAAAAGAGAAGAGTATCATCTAGCTTCAGATCCAACATCCAGATTACAGTAACTACGGGGGATAAAGGAACATGTCAAAGTATACCACAGGGATAAACCCAGCAAAATCCAGACTACAAAAATCTCTAAGAAAAACTGGCCCAGTTTCCTCAACAAATAAATTAATGCTAGGTGTGGTAATCCTAGCACTTGGGAAGTTGAGGTAGGATAATTGCCATAAATTCAGGGCCAGCTTGGGCTACGCAGTGAATTGAAAACTAGCCTAAACTATATAGCAAGACCTATCTCAAAAAAAAAGTGGTTTAAAGGTCTAAGAAAAGGCAAGACAGAGAAAAGAAGGAAGGAAGGGTGGAAGGAACAAAGGAAGAAAAGCAAAGAAATCACGTTTGTGAATGTCTATGGCTTCTGAATCAAAGTATAAAGACAAAATGGAAAGCAAGCTGTGATACATGTGAATCAAATAGAAAATACGGGCACTATTATGATATTAAGAAAAGGCAATTTTTAAAAATCTGGGTGTCTATGTGTATATAGCACTGAGATAGAATCCAGAGCTTTTACTCTGAGTTACGGTCTAGTCCTTTTTTATTTTTTTATGAGACAGGGTCTTACTGAGTCACTAAATTGCCCAAAATTGCAATCTTCCTGCCTCAGCCTCCCAGAGTGCTGGGATTATAGGCATGCACAACCACACTCCGTTTAAAAATCCCTTATGTGAAAAAGGAAACACTGTTTTTTTGCCTGTAGGCGTTCCCTGCAGCTGACGAGATGACTGTCTCTACTGCCCACAGAAGCCTCTGGTCAGAGACCAGGCGGCCAGGGCTCTGCTCAGGGATCCTCTTCCCTCCCCCTTCCCCTTGCTCGTACTCCAACCCCCCTGGCTCCCCTTTTTTCCACCCTCAGGCCTTTGCTCCTGCTGCTTCCTCTGCCCATGGTGCCCCCAGCTCTGGCAGTTAACCTTCCCATCCCTCAAAGCTCCATACAAACCCCATCTCCTCCCCAGTGTGTCTCCTCACCTCTCCACCCTCCTCCTTTCCATCCTGAGCTTCCACCACAGCTCCACATCCTTGTCTTGGCACTGGCCAGTCATTTCCTCAGTATAGAACTGGAGGGGGCGGAGCTATCTTTTCACTATTAGAGGTTGTGATCACAGAACTTAGTATTCTAGTGGATTAAAAGCAGGTGCTTCAAATTCCATTTCAGCCACTTACTGCTGCATGACCTGTTGTAGCTTGGCATAACTGACGCCATCTTGTACCCTGTATTTGACTAGTGCTCTGTATGTGACCCAGAAGGGTGAAAAATTAGAGTACAAGCCTATGAGAAAAGCAAAATGAGCTGCACCCACAAAAGAAAAATTAACCTGCTCAACAAAGAAGCAGGATACAGGTGTCAACCAAAAATTAATGTAAGATTCTAGCTAAATTGTTTCCAATAGGATGTCTTTTTTGAGGTTTTCAGTTTTAAAGGCTAACTTTCCAATTTGGGGCCACTCAGTGGGACTCTGAAACAGGGGTAAATACTTGAGTGGCCGCTGAGCTCAGCTAATAAAATTTCAAATTTATCAAGTATGTTGCTTGGATTCCTGTATTGTTCACAAACCCACATCAGACCTTGGGAAGATCACTCAACCTCTCTGAGCCTCTGTATCCTCATCTGTGAAATGGGGAGTGTCACAGATCTTACATCACAGACACTGAATACCCAATGAAATAACTGTATAAAGAGCCCAGGTGCAGGTGAAACCCTGGTCAGTGCCATGACTACAGCACTAGGGCAGCAGTACACGGTGCTTCTGCACCTCCACAGGGCCCAGCACACAGGGGTGTCTGAGCTGAGCTGGTCTTGGAGACAGGGTTGCCGCCACCAGGGTTACAGCAAGTCTCTGAGCCACCCCCGGCCAGTCGGGCCTCACCTCTCCGTGTACATCTTCGCCTCGCTGACCAGCCGCCGGAGCCCCACGACCTGCCTCCAGAGAAGCAGCAGGCGGCTGTGCTCGCTGCTGAAGTAGGCATTGAAGGACTGGAGGGAAAAGGCGCTGGGTTAGCGCTGGAGAAGGCCGGGCTGCTTCTCCCCTAGACCCTCAGCTCTGACCATCATGAGTGGCAATGGCCACTCACTGGGGAGGGTGCTTTCCTGTGTGCGGGCCCCTTGTGCACCCCAGCTTCCTATTCCTCTTGCTCAGGGTGCTGGCTTTTAGTTCCTCCCCTGCCTGCGAGAGGCAAAGGGGACCTATGTTTGCATACCAGCTGCCAAGGGTTGGTTGCTTGTCCCCCTCTAAATGACAGTGAGGGCTGGGGAGTGGCTCAGGACAGAGCACTTGCCTACCATGGGCAAGGGCCTGGGTTTGATCCCCAGCATCAAGAAAACAAAAACAAAAAAACCCTTGCAAATAAATGACGGTGACGGCATCTACCACCTGCTGTCTGTATGAGGACTAAGTACATGGGAATGAAGGCCTCTCTCCCCGTGATGACCTGACGACCCCTGCTGAGTAAGTGGTTGCTGGGCTGATGTTCCTGCATCCTCTCCAGACTTGAGTCCCCACTCCGCCACAAGGGCCCCCATGCAACCCCCTATCAGGCTGCCCCACCCGTACCTCCTCCTCGCGCCTCCATGCTGCCTCTCGCTGCTCCAGCTCCTGGCAGCTGCGTGTCCAGTCACTGGTCACTTTGCGTATGTCCTCGCTCAGAGCCTTGTTGGCTGAGCCCACCTGGTCCAACTGTTCTCGCAACATGGAGTTCACCTGGGCCAGGCTGGCGCTTCTGGGAGGGGAATATGGGGCCAATGGGCACCCAAGACCACGGACAGGGCCATCCCACCAGCCTTGTGCTCTTGGCTGTACCCTTACCTCTGCTGTTCCTCCTCTAGGCGGAGGAGGGCGGTCTCCAAGTCTTGGCTGTGTTCTGTATCCTGGGTGGGAGTGGGGAGCATAAGGCTTGGCAGGCAGAGCTGAGGGTCAGCCCTGCCTCACTCCAGCACCCACCTTCAGCCGCTGCCGCTCCAGCTCTGTGGAACGCTCCAGCAGCTGCTGCTCCAGCTCTGAGCACTTCGTCTTATACTGGAGAATCTGGAGAAGGGTGGGCAGCAGCAGTTAGCCCCAAGGGGCAGGAGGAGGGAGACAAAGTCAAGTGAGGGCAGAGGCTTGCAGTGGACCCTAACCTTGGCCTGCAGCCGCTGCACCAGCTGGGCCTGCCGCTGCTGGCCCTCCTGGTAGGCCTGCAGCTTGCGCCGGTAGGAGGCCTGCTCCTCCTGAAGCTGCCTCCTAAGCTCCACACTCTGCCGAACCAGCCCCTTGGGCTCCTGTGTCTCCAGCTCTCCAGACTCCAGCCTCATGGCCTGCTCCAGCTGCAAGGAAGGACCCGAGGTGAGAGTCAGGGGCAGGCCTCTGCAGGGGCGCCCGGCTGGTCCCAGACCCACAATGCCTTGCAAGCTCAGAGCTCCAAAACAGGCACTTGTGGGCAAGCCCATGCAACCCCCATGCTACTGTAGACATCCAAGAGCACGCAGACAGGCATGGATGCGCACACAGTGAGCATGCGTGGGCACATGCAGATGAACCCATGACCACAGGCATGGAAAACAGAGGTGCACCTGGGTAAAGTATAAATGTGCTCAGTGCACCATGTGCCTCTCCTCCAGAATACACACTTAGCTCCCTTGTGATTCACAACGGTTAGACTTGTTGCCACATTTCCCCGCCCCCATTCCTTCCCCAAGATGAGGTCTGGAAGGCTTGCGGTTTTGTTCCCCATTCACTCATTATTTATTAATCTATCCATTACTAGGAACTGAACCCAGGGCCTTCACACTGAGCTACATCTTTAATCCTTTTTATTTTCTATTTTTTGAGACAGCATCTTGCTAAATTTCCTTGGCTAGGCATGAACTTGCGATCCTCCTGCCTCAGCCTCCTACAGTGCTGGGATTACAGTATGCCACCATAGCTAGTTTCCCATTGTATTTGAATTCCTAAACAATGGCCGTTAAATGGCATGATTGGCCTTCAGTAAATATTTGGGATCATGAATAAATGTCACAAGGTCATGTGAACTCTTTCAAAATAGAGGCATCAACACACATATGCAGACCTGAGAGATGGGCACACAGGCGTTTTCGTGTCCCCTGGGTGACGGAAATGAGCATGCCCACCATACAGAGCATGGAAATCTGTAAGGTCATCCTCCACAGCTCTCTTCCCGCCCTCTCACCCCTTCCACTCCCTCATCTCCACCACTGTCCTCCCTCCACCCCCAGGCCCCATGGGCACAGGCTGGGCTTCTGCTGCCCTGACAGCCACAGAACCTTCTCAATCCCGTTTAGGTGTCCCAGGGCCCTCAGCCTCCTGCTGTCAGGAGGGAAGGTATGGGGGAGGAGGCAGAGGATGAGAGGGACCCAGCAGGGTGGGGAGCATACACAGGGCCTAAAGACAACCGCCCCCACTGCACCAGGCCTGCTACCTATGGGGCCACACAGGTCACAGGAAACAGACAGGAGGGATAGCTTCTCTCACCCACACCAACCCCAGGTCTAGGCCAGGTCAGCCGTGGGGGCTGGTCATGGCCATGTGGGGCTCCGCCATGAGTTGGGAGAAACTGGGCTGAGGCTGCTAAGAGAGGTGGCAGCGAGAGGAGGTCCTGCCTGGATAAGTGTCAGCATGGGGTCCACCCAAGTCAGAGGTGGGCAGCATCCTCATCCATGCCTGATGGTGGCCCCAAGAGGTGTGTGTGTCATATGTTATGCCAGTGTACCTCACTGGCTGTGAGTGGGGTACGTGCAGCCCTTAGTCTCCACATGGGGCCCTATGCGTCGTCACTCGTGCTGGGTGCACGGGGCCAATTTGGTGTGTTTGGGTCGTGTGCAGCTGGCGGAAGTGGCATCCGTGGCTGCAGGTCTATGCTGCAGTGCAGGGACTGTATCCCTCTGTGTGTCCCAAGCCGTGAGTTCCTGTGTACACTGAAACACCCCTCTGAGGGCTGATCTGGCAGTGAGATGGGAGGCAGTGTGTAACGCTGCCTGCATTCCGGGTACATGGTAGCATTGTGACTGCTCATCAGGGGCTCCTCTGTGTGCCCTGTGGGGCTGAGTGGAATCTGGCTCTGCGTACTGTAGGAATCGGTGTGTGTGCCTGTGGCACCTTAAGCACCTGCGTGTCCGAGAGGGGTCTGCGTGTGTTTACATTCCGCACACCTGTGCGACCTTGTGCCGTGGGCCTCTGTGCTGCGGAGGTCTGGTGCTCAAAGCCAGAGCCAGGTTCCTGCCAGCCACACCTCAACCCTCACTGCAAACTTTATCCCTCCCAAAACAGCCTTTCACTGAACTTCCCTTCCGAAGGGAAGGGGCTGCCACCAAGCTGGAGAGGGAAGTTTACTGTCTCCCCTAGCAACCGGGGCTTCACTGGATGCCATTCCATTCCCTTGTCCAGGTTGCCATGGACACTGGATGGGGGGTACTCTTCTCTGCAGCCAAGGCTACTCCCTCCTTCCTCGTCCCAACTGCCTCACCCTACACCTGCTCCTTGAGGGCCCTGAGGACCTCTCTGGCCACAGGAAGGTGGCTCTGGGTGCCCCGCCTCTGTTTCCCTGCAGGATATGCAGTCAACAGGACATCGATCCTCATGCTTCTCACATTCCCTTCCTATCCTAGGGGTCCTGGGGCTTTGAGGGATCAGAATAATCTTGCTGACTGCTCCCAACCCCAGAGAACCTTGATGACTGCCCCAACCCAGGCTGCCATAAAGCAGGTACAGTCACAAGAGCAGGCCTGGCTATTCACTGGCATAGGGACAGGACAGCAGAAGGGAGAGAGTGTCACAAGGCTGCACAACCCTGGGCCAGAGGCTCCACCACTGACCAAGGGCTTATCATGCCCCCCACCTGGACCTGAGTTTCCCTGTCTGTAATAAGGTGATGTCCGGGTTCAGATGCTCTTGGTGGACTCCCTCCAGGAAGCCTGCAAGGTCATTCTTGTCCAGTCCCTTCCTCCAGATTGAGCCGTACTCAATCCAACTCCCACAGAGGACAACCGGGATCCCAGGCTGCTCCAGCACGCCATTCAGCACACGACAGAACTTTCCAGATGAACGCAGCTCTGGGCTGCAACTGAAGCCCCAAAAGCTGTGTCCCAACAGAGCACAAACCAGCCATCTGCCACCTTTCTTCCAACCAGGAGCACTGCTGGCCTCACTGCTGCTCTAGAGTGGCACATAAAAGAAAGCCCCTGGGGGGTGGCACAATGCCAGGGGCCAAAAGAAGAAAGACCCAAACCAGGAGTAGGCTGGCTCAGGGCCTGTCACCACTGACACTGCGGGACTCGGGCCAGCCTGCCCGCTACACCCTCTAAGGACCCGAGAAAAAGAGCACTGCCCTGTCCCACAGGCCATCTTGGGTCCCTACCTGCAGCAAGTTCCAACAAGCCAGGAGCTTGTCCAGGCATCTGTTACTGGGACAAGGCTTACCCGCAGCCCCAGACATGTGCACCCCCTCCCAGCACACTGTGCAGACCTCTACACAGACAGGGCCAGCTCGGGGGATCCAAGCCAACCCTGTCCTGCCATTAACTCAGAGGGGGCCCTGGAACTGCCCTTACCCTATTGGGTCCCATCCCGCTTTCCAGGGTCCAGCTGCCCCCCGGGACCGCTGGCCCAAGAAACAAAACTGCAATCCAGGGCCCCAGGCTGGGAGTCAGGAGACCTGGGTTCTTAACTGGCTGTGTGACCCCAAGCACAATACTTTCCCTCTCTGAGCTTCCATTTTCTGTTGTGTTAAACGGGTAGTGCAACAGTCTTGATATTGGTGTGTAAACTATAAAGTACCCACCACACTCCTGGTATTCAGTAGGCACTCAATCAATGGTAGCTACTATTACACTACGAACTGCTATTAATACCCATGTGCACACACGCACTCATCCCCCATGCAACTCTCAGCAACCTTCAGGCACCATCCATTCCCCAGGGTCACCAGCCATAAGCCTGGCGTCCCAAGGCAGACAGTGCACCAGAAACACTGCACCCTCGGCACCCACCTACCTCCTGCCCCAGGGCCTAGGGTCCCCACCAGCCTGCAGCCCTGGTCCCTGGGAAACAAGTCCTATCTGGATATGCAGACAGGCTCCACGTCTCCATCTTTCCTGTCCCAGCCTCAGCCCATGCAAAGTGGCACAGGCCTTGCAGCTGCCTTGGCCCAGCCCGAGGAACACTGTGGGTGCCAACGCCAGCCTGCCCAGCCTCGGCCATGGCCTAGACCCTGACACCCATGGAAATGGAGACCTGGAGAGAGGTCCAGAGCCTTGGGGCTGGGAAAGGCCTCTAGGGGCCTTCTCTGTGCTCTAACCCAGACACTTACCTGATTACTTCACTGATCAGGAAGCAACTCCCAACCCACTGCCACCCCACTAAGAAAACCAGCTCCCAGAGGGCCACAGTCACCACAGCCTCAGTCTGACCCCAGGTCTGCCTGATGCCAGGGCCCACCTTGGCCAAGGATGCAGCCTGATCTGGATTTCTCCTCCAGCCCAGTCCCCAGCTCGGGAGCACCCACCCTCTCGCTGACTGCAGTGTACTTAATGGCCAGCTCATCACGCTCAGCGCGGCTCTGGGCCAGCAGGTCCTCCAGGCGGGACAGCTCCTGCTGCAGTAACCGGTTCTCCTCCTGCAGTGACAGAAGTGATGCCATCTCCAGGGCTGGCGGAGGGGCTGGCAAGGGAAGAACAGGGGGAACAGTTAGCTTCTGCCTGGATCCAGCAGGGCACCTCACTCATCAGGGTAGGAGGAAAACCAGGCCCCACAGGAAGTGACTCAGTCTAGGAATCCAGGGAGCATCTCTACCTACCCCACCTAGGGCCACAAGGCTTGTGTTCTTGCTCCTTCTCTGAGCACTATTCTCTATGCCTCAGTCCTATTCATCTGTGAAATGGGTAGAAGGTGAGCCAGACCTTGCAGGAAAGCAAGCAAACCTCACTTAAAGGTAGGGCTCCAGGAAACTCCTACAGCCAGGGCTCAAGATAGTGGACGTCAGGTTGCAAGGAGGAGGGACAGAGAGGAGCAGGACAAAAGCTGAATCGGGCTTCTGCCAAATCCTGGTCTGAGTTGGGCTGACCTCCCCTGTAATCTCAGGTTCAACCAGCTCACACTTCCCCAGGAGGGGATGTGGCCTCTGGTGTTTCAAGCCTTTGCCATAGGCTGTGCAACTCTTCCCTTCAAGCTGCATCTCATTCGCAATAAGTCTGGGGAAAATCATCCTTCCCTGCCTCGTTTTCCTTCTTTGTGAAGCGGGTCCCCTGTCACAGGGCTGTGCCTGAGGAGTATTTAGGCCATGGATGCTGCAACTCCTATCATCTCATGCCTGTGGGGTAGCAGCTGAGCTGAGGGGAAATGTGGGAGGTGGAAGGGGTGGCACCTGGGCTCTCGGGCTGGGCAAGGTTGCGGGTGACAATCTCCCTGATACGGGCGGGCAGGCAGCCAAGCGGAGAGCCCCGGGCCAGGTCCTGCACACTCAGCCCTTTCTCCTGGTCTGGCTGGAGGGCGCTGCTCTCCAGGGTCTGCAGGGAAAGAGAGAGGAGGTCCTCAGGGACCTAGACCCTGGACTCCCCAGCCTGAGGGAGACAGGCAAAGTCCTGTGGCCCACAGTGTGGTCCCAGGAGGTTCTCAGGAAGGCCCCAGATGGGACGCAGCGTGGAAGTTAGAACTGCAAATCGCCCCATGGGAGAAGAGTCTCATGTGCCCCCTACCCCAGGAAGGGGCCAGAGCGAGGAACTGAACCCCAAGGCCAATTCACAAGTGCTGAGGGCTCTAATCCAGCTCCAACCCTAGATGAGTAAGGACCTACTGTGCCACGTGTCACCTAAACCCTAAAATCAAGGAGAGGGGGCTCTCCTCTCCATAGGCACTGGGTGGGACAAGGGAGCCACAGCAGTTGAGCCCTGGGTGACTCCCACCCGCAGGCTTGCTGGGTCCTGCAAGATGGGAACCCTGTGCACCCCTCCTCCATCACCCTTACCTCCCAAAGATGCACCCACCTCTCACCAGTCCTACCAGGCCCCTCCCCTGAGCAGGGAGGGAGCACCCCCAGGCCCACCTGGATGACGGTCTCCAGCGCTAACTGAACTTCCAGCGACCCCGCCAGCCCCAGGTTCATGGGGGGAGTGGCTGTGGGCCCCCCTGGCCCCCTTCTCTAGGGCCCCAAGAGCAACCCAGCTGGAATGGTCCAGGCCAGGCTGCTGTGCTGAGCACCAGGCAGATTAAGCTTAAATCCGGCGGCGCCCCCACGTGACCATGCAGTGGGTGGAGTTGGGGCGGAGCTGGGTGGGGTGGGAGAGGAGAGGGGGAGGGGCAGAGGCAGAAGTGGGGAAAGAGAAAAGGCAAAGGGAGAAAAGAAGAGGGCAGGACCTGGAGGTAAGGACCCCCCACTCTCCACCCTTGCTGGGCTTCTGGGTCCTAGAGTTCTCCAAGTCCAGGGTGTGGGGTCAGCAGCCGCAGGCGGGAAAAGCCAGAGTCCTCAGCCCTCAGAAGCATCTCCGCTGACCCACAACGGACTCACAGGGTTGCTACGGTTGCTACTGGGCGCTGGGAGGGCGGAGTCTCCCTGCTACAGATGCAGGGAAAAGGACGCGGGCTGGACGACTCAGCCCAGGCCGGCAACTGAGTGTCCTCCCCCACCTTGGCTGTGGCTTCAGGGTCCCGTCCCGTCCTCCTCCCCCGCGTACGGCGGGGATAATACTGGCACTCGCCTCAAGAAGTTATCTGGGATTAAACAAAATACCGTCTGTGCAGCAACAACACGTGACCTGGTGCTAAGTCCACAAAATGAACCCGTGGCCTCGGGGTGCCCTTGGCTGCAGCTCCAAAGCCCCCCAAGAGTCCCGCTGAGCTCCGTGGATTCCGAAGAAATCATATCCAAACCCTTAATGCACATGTGCTCTGCGAACACCTCAGCTTCCAGTCAGTCCTCCAAAAACTGACTGACTTCTTCGTGGGAAGTGGACGCCACTGCTTCCGCACCTGGCGGGGTGGGAATGCAATTCATCCCTCCCTAAACTCCCACCAAAGTGAGTCCCCAGTTTAAGGCTGAGAGGTGGGGATGAGGTTAGGAGAGGATTAGGTGAGAAGGGGATTGAGTTGGGAGAGATTAATGCCTTTATCAGGGTGGCAGGTTAGTGGGTTGCTGGAAAGCGGGGCCAGCCCTTCTCCCTGTCCTGCAAAGCCTGCTTGCCTTCTGCTTTCCTCCAAGTTATACACAGCACAAGGTCCTTGCCAAATGGGGTCATCCAGCGTTGGACTTCCAGCCTTCAGAACAGTAAACTCCTTTCCTTTGTAAACTATCCAGTCTCAGGTATTTTGCTACAGCATCAAACATGGACTAAGAAAGCCAGGCACACCTGTAATCCAAGCTGAGGCAGGAGGATGGCAAATTCAAATCCAGCCCGGGCACTTTAGCAATTTAGCCAGACTCTGTCTCAAAGTAAAAAAAAAAAAAAAAAAAAAATTAAAGGGAGCTTCTGATCACCTTGACCGAGATCTTAGCTATGCCTCTTAACAGGCTGTATGACCCTGTAGTAATGACTTCATTTCTGTGAGCCTGTTTCCTCACCTGTAAAATGGGATCATTGGGGCCTGATAGAAACATGAGCCTTAAATAAGATGCTCTACTGTCCATTGTGTGCCTGGATATAGTGTGGCAGAAGCTGCTACAATTTCACCAAAACCTACTTCCAGTTCCTTTTAGGAACATGGCTTGAGGCTGTGTCCTGGACTCTCTTACAATGAGGGCGATCTGATCAAGTTCTGGCCAAGGGATTTAAGACAGAGAAACTGTGTCTGTCCCTGCAGACCCAGCCCATCAAAACTGCCCAACAGGAATCATTTGTCTCCTTCCTTATCCATCAACCTGAAGGAAGTAACTCCTAAGGCCTCAGGGACACCAAGAACCACAAGATGGATGGGGTTTGGGGTCCTGGGTCACCGCATAGCAGGCCACCTGCTAAACACCCACGGTGCTTCATGAACACAGAACAGCCTTCTATTGTGTTAAGCCTCTGGGGTTTCAGGGTTCTGTTATCAGATCAGCTCATGTTACTTAATTACTGTATGCAGTTAAATAGGAACAAGTCTTGGTTATTATTGCTGCAATCACTGCTATTCATCAGCTCTGTGTACTTGGTTCTTCCCAGTACCCAGTCTAGAACCTTCTGCCTGGTTCTGGAACAGTGAGCTTTCTATGATGCGAACAGCTGGGGCACGAGTGCCATGCGTTCACACCACTGTGCTGGACCCTCCACCATCATCTGGTGAACAAATACAGAGGCGATAACCCTTGGGCTCACCCCTTGCTTGGCCTACCTGGCCCCCCACCTGCCAGACCTCCTGCCCAAAAGCCCAAAAGCCCCTCAATGATTACTGCTACAAATATACTAGTTGTTCTTACCACTTGCCCAGTTTACAACAAAAAGTATTGGCCCAACCATGAGCCAGGACCTGTGCCTGAAATGTTACTTCTGTACCTTATCTCTTAGCTTTCTTAGCAGCCCCAGAATGCAAAGCTGCTTTGCCCACTTTGTAGATGGTAACACTAAGGCTCACTAAGGCTAAGTGAAATTGTATACTGTACGTTTGCACCAACTCATCAGCCATGAAGAGCTGAAGCCATAGCTGAGACCCAGGTCTGCCTGCTTCCAAAGCTTACTGACTACCATTCTACAGTGCTTACTGTACACCAAATACAACTTCAGCTCTGATTATTTTTGTTTTTGTTTTTGTGCTACCAGGGATTGAACCAAGGGCCTTCATACTGAACTACATCCCTAGTGCTTTTTTTTTTTTTTTTAACTTTGAGACAGGGTCTTGCTATGCAGTTTAGGCTGGCCTTGGGCTCGCTTTGTAGCACAGGCTGGCGTCAAACTTGCAAGGATCCTCCTGCCTCAGCCTCCTGAGTGCTGAGTTTACAGAGGTATGCCACCACACTTCCTCTAGTGCTTTTTGCAATTTTAATTTTGAGACAGGATCTTGTTAAGTCACTCAGTTTCCCAGACTGGGCTCAAACTTGTGATTTTCCTACCTCAGCCTTCAGAGTGCTGGGATTACAGGTCTGTACTACCAGTCTCAGCTTCTGATGTGTACTGTACAAGCTATCTCCATATCTTGTTTGGGCTCCTGAGATGGCTCCCCATGGGATTCCCTGCTTTCCCTCTTGTCCCTGCCCTTCATCCTATTTTCACATAGTAGAAACCACTGCCTTCTCTGCTCAAACTCTACTGGCTCCGGTCACACTTGAAATGAAATCCACAGTCCTGCCGCAGCCCACCAGACCCGACTGTCCCATCTCATCTCCTTCTCACTCATCCCATTTTAGCCTTGCTGGCCTTCTTGATGCCTCAGATATGTCAAGAACTCCTGCTAGAGGGCTTCTGCACCTTCATATTTTGGTTTTTGGGTTTTTCTTTTTCGTCTTCTTTTTTTTTTTTTTTGATACCAGGGATGGAACTCACGACGTTGCGCTTGCCAGGCAGGTGCTTATACCGCTAAGCTAAATCCCTGGCCCCCACCTTCATATTTTTGGCCTGGGGTGCTCTTCCTCCTGCTTTTGCATGGCAGACTCCTGCTAGTCACCCGGATCTTGGCTTAAAAGTGCCACCTTCTGAGAGAGCTAACCTTCATCTCTTAGCCAAAGTGGCCCCAGCCTGTGGTCACCCTGTAGGTTATCTGTCTTCCCCAAGGGCAGGGACGAAGTCACTCTATTCATTTCTACTGCCACAGTGCCCACGGCCCAAAGCTTCATGAATAGCTGTTAAATGAATGAGTCTCAGAATGCTACAGGGGCTGGGGATATAGTTCTGTGGTAGAGCGTTTACCTGGTATACACAAGGCCCTGAGTTTAAGCCCCAGCAAAAATAAATTAATAAATACAAAAAAAAAAAAAAGCTAAAGGACGAGTAACACAGATTGAGTGTCTGTAATGTGAAATGCTCCAAAATCTAACCTTTCCAGCATGCTGATGCTACAAGTGGCCACACCTGACCTCACATGATAGGTCACAGTCCAAACACAGGCCCAGTAAAAGCACTGTATAAAATTACCTTCAGGCTATGGTATTAGCTGTATGTGGAACACAAAAGGATTCTGTGTTTAGACTTGAGTCCTATCCTGGAGATAGCTTATGAGATGCAAACAATCCAAAAATCGGGGAAAAATCCAAAATGTGAAACAGGTGCCATTCTGGAGAGGGGACAGGAAAGGAAACAATTCTCATGGGCTCTGGCTGGAGTCAGTGGAACAAGAATGATCATGGACGATGTGAGATCACAGAAGGACCCAGTGAAAAGAGATCCAGCACCTACTACAACCCAGTTCAGGTTAAAAAGCCAGGTGGTAGCCGGGGAAAGCGATGCACACTTATGCCAGCACTCAGGAGAGTGAGGTAGGAGGATTGAGGATCGTCACTGTGTTCGAGGTCTCCCTGGGCTACATGGTGAGTTCAAAGCCTGCCTGAATCAAAAATAAAACAAAACAAAACAAAAGCTAGGCACTGTGCAACACTTGAGACTGGCCCAGGGACATGCCTACTTTCTAAAGGCTTCAGACAAAGACCAGGGAGAAGAGAGCTAAATGAGGACAATGTGTGGGGGGAACTCCCAAAATCCAGAAGTTGGCTTTTGAGGCCTTTCTTGAACCTAGCGCCTGAGGGGTCACCCTCTGCCTTAAGGTCTGCAAGCCTGGGGCCTCGGCCGGCCTCGGAGTTATCCATCAGCAAGGAAAATAGGAAATTGCAGCTATAAACACAGATGGCACCTGCAAGGCCCAGTCCCCCAACGAGTGTCTCAAGCCTTCAGACAAATCTGGTCACGGAGGAGGGGCCATCCACCCAGAGCAGTCTTCCTATCTGGGTTTGCAAGACAATCACTGCGTAGCTTGTTCAAAATGCCAACTCTGGAGCGCTGATCGCCACAGGGGGGCCTCAGGCCCGAGTGTGGGGAATGCTCAGGCCGAGGCTCAGTTTCCTGGCCATCTTGGACATCTCAGCGCCCATTTTGTGCCTCAGTTTGCTGGTCCGCACAATGGAGACGCTGTGGACTCGGTGGAGCTTGCCACGAAGAAGCGGCCTCGCACGTGAGGAGGGGAGGACCGGCGCACGCCAGAGGCCGCAGAGCGCGGGCTGCACTCTTCACTACCGCTAGGGAGGGCCTCCCCCTGCAGGCGGGGGGCGCTGGTGAGACCCTGCAGGCCGCGGCAACCGGACAGGCCCCGGCCCCCCGCAGCTCGGCCGACCCGCGAGGGTCTGAGCGCCATGTAGGGCCGGCTGCGCAGGGCATCTGCAAGGCCCAGGGCGCGCGCTGCTCCCGCCGGGCCCCGGCAGCGGCTGGAACAGCACCGGACGCCCTCAGGCCCCAAGGCGCGGACCACGGCTCCAGCCCGCCCCCTGGCGCCACCAGGCACCGCGCAAGGCCGCCCCGTCCCCGCCTCCGCCCCCGCCCCGCGCGCACGCGCCGCCGGCCCCCTACCTTTGCGCGCGCCGCCGCCGAGGCCGAGCGGGCCGGGCACCGGGGGGAGAGGCGGGGTCGGGGGGCGGGATGCACCGGGCGGGGCGGGGCTGCACCGCGAGAGGGGGTGGGGCCGCGGGTGAGAGGGGGCGGGCCGGGGTCGGGCGCCCGCGCTCCGCCTATTGATGGCCCATCCTGCCTGAGCCGGCCTGGAGGCTTTTCATAGTGGACCATTTACTGTTCTGCACTACTCAACGCGCCGATCACTGCGGGAAGGCGAAGGAGGGCGCGCGGCCCAAGGCCTCCTCGCTGACCAGACCGGGCTGCAGAATCCCACTGCTATCGGGCTGGGCTTTAAAGTGTGAGACAGACCCCAAGGGTCTGGCCAAGATAAGAGGCCGACGGCCCAGCCAGATGGAACTGGGACTCCCTGGCAGCCCTTCGGAGCCTGCGGGAGCAATGCCGAGGCTCCAGTGATCTGATCCCTGGTGGGGAGGAGAATCTGTTCACCAGACTGTCACTCAGTGAAATGGTGACGTTTCATTTACTGTCAAACCGTCCACCAAGCTAATGTGCTTCCCCTGATTGGCTGGGGTGGGGTGGGGGTGTAAGATAGTAGAGAAAACGGGTTTCCCAGACTGAATACACGATGTGCACGTCTCAAATCATTTCCACAGTGACAGTACCTTCACTCCGTTCTTTCCGCGGCCTCACGTCCCTCTGGTTTTGTTGGGGTTTTTTTGAAACAGTGTCTCATTAGGTAGTCCCAGCCATCCTCAGATTCAAGGTCCTCCGGCTTCAGTTTCCCATTATGCACCACCATGGGGGGGGGGATTCTCCTGTTCTTGATGACCTTGGGGCAAATCATTAATCTAATGGGGTTAGGGGAGGTCTGACAAGAGCTGAAGGAGAAGGGGGTGTGGCTTTAAAATCTATATTTAACTTTATGACTTGGCAACAAGTAGGCAGAAAGAAAACCTAGCTGGCCATGGTGCAGTTTTAGCCGTGTTTTAGCAGTGGTGGGTGGCAAGGAGTCTGGGAGTTCATCTAGACAGTAAAGAAGGCTGTCCAGGAGGAAGGCACTGGCAAAGCTGCGGCCAGAGCTGGAGCTACCGGTCGGAAGATTTGGGTCAGTCCCTGGGTCTTGGGGTGAGGGTGCTGAGTTGGGGGAGAAGGGTACAGTGTCTCTGGGGTTGGACTGACTAACCTCTGCCTGGAAGTGCAGTTGGTGGCTGGGTGTCCCTGAGTGGCCCAGGTCTGTCACCCTGTGTGGAGTGCCTGGTTCTGCTCACCAGGCCAGTTCTGATCCTGCCTGCCCCAGTGGAGCTGTCTCCAGCTCCAGCTGTGCTCTACACAGCCTCAGGGCTCTAGGGCCTTCCTTGCCTGTCCCTCCAGGGGACCTGCCTTTTGTCTAGGCCTGCCCAGGCCCTGTCTGCCAGGTCTTCCGTGGTTACCAGTGCCTGTGCCTCGCTGGCAGCCCAGACTGCTCACAAACTACTCTGCTGGTTTCTTCCTCAGGTTTTCAGTTCAGAACTGCAAAGCTGACTGTAGGATTTTACAAATGGGGAACCAAGGCTCAGAATGTGGAGTCCCTTGCCTGTGGACAGGAACCAGTGGCTCCAGCCCCATGGTCCATGCTGTACCCACACTGTCTCACTTGAATTGTAGGAGGGACAGAACCATAGTTCCTTTCTCCTTGATCTTCTCACCCTGGCTGGCCTGCAGCAGGGAAGCACATACTTACACTAGGGAAGTCTCCAGCTGCCCCCACCCTTTTCCTGGCTCACCTCAGCCTATACCAGTGCAGTTCTGCCTGGCCTGCAGTCATTTCAATCCCCAGTGCAGCCATCACTGATCACCCACCCAGTCTCTTAACCAGGTGGTGCCCACCCCAGTGACCCCAGAATGAGCTACCTGAAAGGAGTTATACTCAGTACTTCTCACAGGCCCCCAGGCGGAGGAGGGCACCAAAGCCTCCACTGAGCCTGGAGCTTGGCCCAGACAAGGAAGACAAGGAAGGTAAAGAAACAATGTTGCTTGTTTCAGCTGCAAGGGGAAATCAAGGTTATGGTTCAATCTACTTGACACTTGCAGTTCAAATCTCCCTCGATTATTGTATTGCTTAATTGGTTATTCTTCCCTAGACAAAAATTGGAAAATCTATAAGTAAAGAAAGGGTACATAAGGATTTTGGATCTTCTGATACTTAGCAGAGAGGTGGGACACAGCTCTGGCCTGCCTGAGTCACCCTGGTTTTTCCTATCACCTGTGCACATGCTTTATGAATCAAAAGTTTACCCTGGGTGCTCCAGCCCAGAGCAGGAGCATCACCTGCATGTCACAGGACAGCCCAAGGTACCTAAATATAAAATGCAGTTTCCATTTTCTTTATACCTTACCATAAAAATTCTTTATAATCTTCAGGTCTAAAAGTAGTTAAATGTGCTCACAATTTAAATTTCAGCCAAACAAAAGGGAGAGTTCACCTCATAATAGATTTCTTTTCTTTTTTTTACCGGGGATCAAACTCACAACCTCACACTTGCCAGTGCTTTTGCCACTGAGCTAAATCCCCAGCCTTCATAATAGATTTCATTTGGCAGTATATACCATTTAAAATGTTTAAATTCTAATAAAGATGTAACTGCCACAGCAGAAAGATAATGCAAAAAAAATTTTAAAAAGATAATACAATCAAATAAAGGCTAAAAAGAGTCCGTTGGAAATATCTTCATACTGGACAATAAAAACACCCAGTCCAGTGCTAATGTGGGGTCGAGAGTAAGCTTATGTTTTTTCCAGGAAAAGCTAAATGACCTATCTGGGTGCCAGTGTGTGCTGTCTGGCTGTATCATGGGCCCAAACCCAGGAAAGGAGTTGATTCTATCTCAAGAAGCTGATGCTCAGTCCTATGATAATGATGCCTTGGAGATCACGCCACAACCAATAGAAAAGGATGAAGCTAAACCCAACCTTA
>PVJX010031281.1:0-21346 GCA_004027295.1 Dolichotis patagonum
GAAAGCAAAATGCTGCCTTTTCTCTGACAACAGGCCCTTGACCAGGAAATAAAAGACTGGATGGAATTATTCCAAAATACCGAAGGTCGTCATCTCCGGGTAGCAGGTGAGTGAACTGCAGTGCACTGCTCAGACCAAACCCGAGCTGGTCTTCCAGTCGGTCAGCTCTGGTTGCTTCTCTGCACTGCACTAACAATTTAGTCATCTGCACACTCAGATGTGCAGAACTCTTTCCCCTGGGAGCCAACACTGGAGCGGTTTCCTATCTATTCTACTCCCAGACTGAACCACAGTGGGTGCCCAGCAATAACACGAACCTGGTTAAAAGCCTGAAGAAGACACCGAGGTACAATAAGAGATGTCAACAGTAGACGCACAGCTACTCTTCCTATTCAAGTTTCCTTCAGTTCCGATGGCAAACTATGTACCAATGGCTCTATTAGTAATAATGCCAAAGTAGTTGAGGTCGTGGGAGCTCAGCAGTAGTGCTTGCCTAGTAAGGCCCAAGGTTCCATCCCTACTACTGTTAAAAAATAAAAGTAGCCAGGCTTAGAGTGTGTCTCTGTAATCCTAGCACCCAGAAGGCTGAGGCAGGAGGATCACAGAGTTTGAAACCAGCCTGGGCTACATAGAGAGTTCAAGACCAGCCTGGACTACATAGCATGGCCCTGTCACAAACAAACAAACAAACCCCAAACCTTTATTTAATATAGGACAATCAGTTTTATGATTTAATGTCCAGCCTTTAAGATGCCTTAAAATGTGTTTTTTTCATACTTTTTAATCTTCATCATTAAAAAAATACAGCTAAATTAAAATATATTGCTATAAACAAAATAAAAAAACATCTGGAAAACTGAGCATTTGCATTGCTATCTTTTGTGAAGGCCCAGCGGGACCCCAGGCCCTATCCCAGCCTCGAGCTCCTCTCCCTGCCTGGCTCCATAGGCGGCTCCGGCTTCTCTGGACACCAGAAGCAGAAGCGCCAGGCCCAGCACTGATCCTGGACGCAGGAAAGTTACTCACCTTTCATTCATTTGTGCCCTTTCTTGGTCTTGTTTTCCTTTGTTCTTTTTATGTTTCTCTTTTTGAGGTGTCTCAGGTTTTGAATGTGCATCTGAAACATGTATATAGTAAACACTTGAACTATAGGGAAAACAAAGACTAGGAAAAGTAAGTCCCTAAATTGCTGTTAGGAGTCTAAGGCGGACTGACCGTGGAGGCGGGGCTCCCGCCCTTTGATTTGCTTCTGCTGCAGTGATGAACAGATCAGCGCAAGGTACTGTGGCGCTGCTCAGGAAGGGGCCTGACACCTCAGCACAGCACTGTGCAACCCAAGCTGTCCCTTGCCTGCCGGATGACCCGGATGGAGATGAAGTCGGAGCAGAAAGCCCACTGGCTTCTATAATGGGTCCTCAGGTAAGCTCGGCGCCGGACAACAGCTGAGGCCTGGCTCCAGAGCCAGCCCTGTGTTCTGGTGCGTGGCCCAAACTCCCCAAGTCTCCTTTCCC
The DNA here is from genome assembly GCA_004027295.1 of Dolichotis patagonum. Lineage (NCBI taxonomy): Eukaryota > Metazoa > Chordata > Mammalia > Rodentia > Caviidae > Dolichotis > Dolichotis patagonum. The sequence continues at coordinate 1,512 of PVJX010031281.1, forward strand.
ATTATTATGCTCTTAGAAACATAAAGAGGATGAGCTCAGACCAGGCACCTGAATCTCATAGGTCAGAATTCAGCACATAAATGTCAGCCCTTCAGGGCCGGGGATTTAGCTCAGTGGCCTAAGCACCTCCCTGGCAAACACGAGGTCATGAGTTCAATGCCTGGCACAAAATAAATAAAGAAAGAATTAAAAATTATTTAAAAATCAGCTCTTCATATGTCATCTCTTTATATAAGAATTTGCCTTATAGGGCTGAGGATTTAGCTCAGTAGCATAAGTTCCTGCCTTGCAAGTGTGAGGTTGTAAGCTCAATCCCTGGTATCAAAAAAAAAAAAAAAAAAAGAATTTGCCTTATAAGTGGGAATACTAAAAACCGTTGCACCAAATCAGAGATTTAGCTCAGTGGCATAAGCACCAACCTTGTAAATGCACAGTCATAAATTCGATTTCCAGTACTAAAAAAAAGGGGGGGCAGGGATTTAACTCAATGGCATAAGCACCTGCCTGGCAAGTGCAAGGTCATAAATTTGATCCTTGGTACCAACACCCACCCCCCCAAAAAACCTCATAGCACCAAAACAACATAATGTATATAATAATTAAAAATAGCTAAAGAACCTGGGCATGGTGGCACATTCCTATAATCCTACCTATTCAAGAGGCTGAAGCAGCAGGATTGTAAGGTTGAGGCCAGCTCAGGAACTTAACAAGATCCTGCCTCTAAGTAAAAAAGTAAAAATTAAAAAAATTGGGGATGAATCTCCAACCAAAGTCTCTCTGTTCAAGACCCAGAAGAAAATAAATAAATAAATAAAAATAAACAAGTTACATAGGCTTGTGCTAGAATTGCCACCTCAATTCAGGCCAAAATGTTTTCATAGGTTATTAATTTGCAGGTGATCAAAAACAAAGAAGCAAACATCATGATAGCAGAAGCAGTACAAGTACTTAAATATGCTTTTTCCACCTAAAGAGAAGTTTTAAGATGTTTCAGGAGTGTGGCTGTTTTCCAAACCCAGTTAACAAATATTCCTAATTTTTTAGACTTAGAGTTCATCAGCTATTTCAGAATTTGACCTCCCTTGATTTTTTTATGCTAATTTTTGAAAACCATGTCCCCTAACTAACCCATATACCAAATTGACATAAATTATTTTAGAGGTATCAAGGACATTCTGGAAAAAATGGAAGGTATAATAATGAAGGAATAATTATCTCACAAAGTAGCTTTCAAGTGCCGACATCAATTTTAAATTAAAGATCTAAACAACTAAAGCAAACGAGAAATTACAGTCACTTCAGTTTTTCTAAACTTCATACTTTTCTCTCCTTTCTAGCATCTCTTTGAAAGTGGCGCTAATTAACCAAACCAAATATTTAAATGTGTACTGTAGGAAAATATAAAGTACATAGTGGAATTATGTGCTATTTATATATCTAGGTCGTATTAGCAGGTATTAGTTAATGCAGCCTTCAAAGAGATGATAAAAAGCAGTTTAAACATTTTTTAATTTTTATTTTTTAAATTTTATTTAAAGAGAAAAAACAAAAAAGAAAACAACCAAACAAAACAGAAAAAGGGTAGCAACAATACAGAATTCCAAAGACAAAAAATAAAAGAACCACAAGAACAACAACAAAACAAAAATAAAAACACTAAGAAATCGCCACTTGATAGGTTACATACTGTCATCTTGGAAATAGTTGTTCAAGTTACAAAATTAAAGCACACAATGTAGAATTCAAACAGTGAGACTATTAACAGTTCTGCTCAACAATCCAACAAAAACAGTAATGTGGTCATCTATCTTATACACTTAAACATACATTCAGTTATATCCTTTAGAGCACTTTCTTTTCCATATATATATATATATATATATATATATATATATATATATAATTTTATTTTAAAGGGGTTAAAATTAAACACAACAAAACAGAACAGAACGGGACTTAAGAAAGCATAAATTTCAAAGCTATACAACCAGGGGTCTTCACTGTCATATTGTCTCTTGTTTTCTTCCAAATGGTTGTCCATATCTTTGCATATGGGGAGCTCATACTAAATACCATAGCCAATTTTTTCACAAGATGTGTAGTTAACTGGCTCCCACTTGCTAAGGGGGGGGGCATGGGACAGGATGACATGAGATGTCTGATTCTCAGCCTGCCCACTGGCAGGATTACAGCCGCCCCCCAGAAGGGGAGGAGCTCCTTGTTCTCCCGGCAAACAGAGTCAACTGCACTGTGCAGGTCCCGATGTGCCAGGGTCTCTCCCCTGCAGGTCCCCTAAAGTCCGCCATACTCACCTGCTATTTCTTTCTGATGAATTGACCATTACATTTCCAAAGTTCTGAAATGGCCATCAGACCACAGAAAGAATTCTCTTTAGGCTCCTGTTTGAAACCAGCAGCTACAGCAATCTGCTGGCCTTGCTTCAGGGCCATTAGTTTAAACATTTTATCAGGAGATGTCATTGTAAGATGCAGTGCACAGGAGTCCTCACAGACAGAAGGGGAGGATGAACAGCATTTTCTTCAGAAAGAACTAGTTTTATTTGCTCCATTGGCCAAACTATAAAAAACTTAAAATATTACTCTCCTTGCATTTCTCCATTTATCTTTGTACGCAAGCTTTTAAAAAGGTTTTTTTTTTTTTTTGTTTTTGTTTTTTTTTAACATCTCTAAGTGATGAAACTTCAGGTGCTTAGCTTTCTGCAATACACACCTGAAATCAGGAAGGGACGGTTTAAAGGTCTTCCGCACTGCTGAGCAACAGCTGTGTTCAGGCACTAGGTGGAGGCAATGGGTTTCAAAATGTGACCAGAAACAGAGAAACGGGGAAATAAGTAGGTCAGGTGGGCCTGGAATCAGGTTACAGAGATGGGTGGGTAGGGACGCGCTTAGAGCTGTGGTGCTGTGAACTAAGCGCTCTGCACTCACCGGGGCGGAAGGCGGGCAGCGCGCCGAGCTCCCGCGTTCGCCCCTCTGCAGCTGGCGCCGGGAGGGGAGGTGCGGGGCGGGCTCAGGCGGGCTGGCGCGCTCGCTGAAAGGCGCCGGAGAGGACCCTCGCTCATTTGCCGGCATTCAGCCATGGAAGTCTGTCGTTAACGTCTGGAAACAGTGTGCTGGTCTTTACTTCTCTCAAGCAGCTCAGGCCAGGGGCTGAGGACGGAGCCACGAGCACGGCAGAGCCACCTCGGCCCTCGGGGACGCGGGGCAGGGGAGTCAGATACACGAAGACCAGGTGCACCAACGGTGTCCCAGGGTTACACACTGCAGGTCACCACAGAGCTGAGATAAAGGAGTCCTCCAGCTGGGGCCATCTGAGAAAAAATTAACACAAACCAACAACAAACAAACTGGAAGTGAAGCCAGGTCCCAGCCTAGAGAGTTAGGAATAATTTCACCTGGGATAAACTGTCAACAAAGGAAAAAATGAAAATAAACAACCATGTTCATGTTAACAACCACATTATTTAAAAGGTGACTACATTTTCAGGCAAAAGGGAGAGAAAATAGGAAAAAAATGCATCAAAATGGTTAAAGTATTATTCCTAGAAGGTGAGATCACAAAGAATTTAAGCTTTCTACATTTTGTGAATGTGTGTGTGTGTGTGTGTGTGTGTCTGGACATTTAACCTCCAGTCTTCCATCGAGCTATATCCTTGGCCACTTTTTTAAAATGTTAAGACAAGGTCTTGCTAATTCTCTAATTTTTTTAAATTTTAAATTTTGAGACAGGGTCCCACTAATTTGTTGCCCACCCTAGACTCAAACTTGTGATCCTACTGCCTCTGCCTCCCGGAGGACTGGCATTACAGGTGTGTATCACCTTATGTGGCCATATCTATACTTTTAAAATTCAAAATATACGATTTTGTAATTTAAGAAATGGGGCTTTTCCCAACAGAAAAAAGAAATTGATATTTGCAATCACTTAAAAAGAAATAACATTTTCTATTTCTGTGTGGTGACCTGGAGTAGGTGCCCCAGGGTACATGTGCCTCTCCGTGTGACACTCTTGGTGCACTTGGCCATAGGTGTCAGCTTTAAATCCAAGTGTATCACTGCCTGACAGGAGCAGACAGGACACACTAAGACTTAGATGGGAAACTCCGTCCAGAACTCCGTCCAGTTGCACCGGCATCCGCAAGCCCTCCCACCCCACGGCCTCCTTTCCCGTGCCTGAAACTCCAGGCAGGGTGGAAGGAGCAGGTCAGCTTTGAAACCTGTGGGCCCCTCCCTGGTCCCGAGGACAGACACCCCCTAGCCGGAAGCCTATCAGTAAGTAAGGTGGGGCTGACCGTCAACCACAGCATACAAGCTGTCCCACAGGGTGAGAGGTAGGGAGCCTCTGTGCTTCCTGGCCAAACGGTTTCCAATAATCCTTGCATCACCTCACCAACCAGGTTGAAAAAAAAATCTTTTAAAATCAATTTACTATTTTTAAATTCTTCTCAACTAGGGTATGTTGGAAAAATCAATATTATGAAACACAGCTGTCCTAATATTATCTACACATTTATAATAAATAGAAAAAAGAAGAAAAAAGAACTTTGGGGCTGGGGCGTAGCTCAGAGCTGGAGGACCTGTCTAGCATGTGCGAAGCCCTAGATTCTACACCCAGCATTGCAAAAAGAGAAGCAAGAACTCTGCTCTACCCAATTACAAATATAATGTTAATCACCACTGATCGCGAATTCCGCTGGTTTAAGATAACAGACTAAACATCACTGTTTCCCCAGGTCTGAGACACTGACATCCTGGGCATCACAGATGCGGTTTCCCCCAAGTCAGTGTGGCGTCAGCTTTTGAAGTTGGCTTCCTCCAGGCCTGCCTGTTGTCTTGCTCCTCTTCTGAGGATGAGGACTCCGAGGACTGGGCAAAGGTGGCCTTGAACAAGGCCATGGAGAGGCAGCTACCTTCTCCCTCAGCCTGTGGGCCCGTATCTCTGTTCATGGTCTGCATGAGCAGTGAAGTAAGTCAGGAATGCATAAGCAAGAGTATGGCGAGCCCAGCATTCTAGAACACACTCGTGCACATGTGTGTCCAGGCACACGCACACACATAATTTAGGTCTGTTCTAATGTACATGGGTGTCCACAGCCACACACTGACTAAACCAGTTCACTCGCACATCATTTATTTTTCTAGTGTTTTTCTGAACTGAAGAACCTCATGGAGACTGATCATTAATCAGAAATGCAAAAGGCCCCCCAAAATGAAGTAAAGCACAGTGACTCTGTTGTACTTTTTATTTGTTGTTGTTTTGTTTTGTTTTGTTTTGTTTTGAGACAGGGTCTTGCTATGTTGCCCAGGCTGACCTCAAACTTACACCAATCCTCCTGCCTCAGCCTCCTGAGTGCTGGGATTCTAGCTATGTGCCAGCACACCTGGCTGAATATTTTTACTATAGAAACTGTCAAATGCAATTCAGGACCCCTGGTGAGCTGGATGGTAAACACTTCCTAGCATGCCACTAAGGGGCCTTTGGGTGGACTGTGGTCTTTGTCCTAGCACTGGAAATGAAATTGAAGAGGTTTCTGGTCAATCTAGCCATTGGGCTGGAGACAAAATTGCCCACCACCGCCATGCATGATCTGGGAGGAAAGGCTATTAGCTGTTAAGAAGGGGAGATAGAGAGAAAGCCATCCAGGGAGAAAGGAAGCATGAACAGTGACAGAATAACCCAGCAACTCAACCCCACTGCCCCAGCTTGCTTCTCTGGATGTGAAAGCAGAAGCCAAAGACATAGTCAGCACCCAGAAGCAACATCAGAAGGGAAGGTGGCAGCAATAAAGCACTTCACTGTCACAGGCAAACTCTCACTGTGACATAGGAGGACAGGATCCCAGACAGTCTGCAATAAACCGGAAGCCAGGAGAGTAAAGACATCACAGGTCCTGCTCTTCATTTTAATGGCTTTGGTTTAGCCCTACCTCCCCTGGAAAGGCTGACAACTGTTTCTCAATAACATTCACAGCTGCTTGCCCCTTTCTCAGAGGGCATGTTGATCCTGACTCCCTGATTTGCTCTCCTGACCATGCCAGTTGCCTCTGCCTGCTCCCTCTTCTAGTCAACTTGAAATTTAGGAGCTCCTTGTTGAGCTCTGCCGTGAGCCTTTTTCCTTCTCATTCTGCATTGAGCATCGTCTCCCTGGGCTCTGTTAACCACCAGAAGGACAAGGATCCTGAATCTGTCTTTAGATCCTCCTGGATGTCACCCTGGCCTTTCCCCCTCAAGGCCAAAGACAAACTTCCCACCCAGCCTGACTTCTCTCTCACATTTGGTAACTCTCCACTGGGGTAGAGGCAGTGTCTGTCCAAGGGGCCCGTGTGGGGACACAGACAGACATGCGGAGAGGACACATGGACACAGGTGGGGCTGGCACTGCGCAGCTGCAGGCCAAGGAACACTAAAGATGCTGGGAATCTCGCAGAGGCTGGCGAGAGAACTCCTGCGGTCTCAGCAGGTGCAGGGCCTGGCCAGCATTGCATCACACTCCAGAGCTGAGTGACAAGACATCTCTGTTCTCGGTGCTGCCCAACCCTGGCACTTTGTCACTGAGGGTTTCTTCTCTGAGTTCTGCGGGTTTCTGCTTCATCTGTGAATCCACGTTCCCCCACGCACCGGCTCTCATTGCTCTGTGCCTGGGCTTTTCAGTGTAAAAACCCACACTTTGAGGGTTTTCCTCAAGATCCAAATTACTGTCCACTCTCCCTGGTCACATCACAGCAAGTTTGTAGCTACAGTCTTCTCACTTAGAGCTGTCTTGCTGGAGGGTGGGCGTGGAGGGGCACTGGGGCTTGGGCTGTCACTGTCATGGAAAGGGGACCAAGCAGGGTACCTCTGCTGTCCCTCTGCAGCCAAATGTAAGCTGGGCTTCCCAGCTCTGAGAACCAGGAAGAAAAGGGAAACAAGCAGTGGCTCAGGGCTCCAGTCTCTTTAAATGCAAATATTTTTACTTTATTGTTTGTTAATGTGTATTAATTATGCATACTAATTACCCTCGGGAAGGACTTCATGAGCTATGGTGTGAGGAGACAGCAGCGTGCCCCTTCCAGGCAGACAGCCACACCCTTTCCCGGAGATGGAAACCTAGCTCAGGAAAGTGGATGTTAACTCAGCCGGGCATGGTGGAGAGTGCCGTAATCGCAGCACTTGGGGGCTGGGGGCTGAGGCAGGAGGATTATTGCAAGTTTAAGACTAGCCTGGGCTACCAAAAGTGAGCTCATGGCCACCCTGAACTGCATAGTGAGATCCTGTCTCAAAAAGACAAAAAAAGGGTTGGGGATTTAGCTCAGTGGTACAAGCACTGGCAAGTATGAATTTGTAAGTTTGATCCCTGGTTAAAAAAAAAAAGACCTTGACTAGGTGACACCATTTCAGGGGAACAAAGACGGAACAGAAAAACAGGATTTAACTCAACTTCCAGGCCATGCCTTCTGCCTCATCACCCATGTCAGGGTCCCCTTGGCTCTCCCTAAGGTCTGCCCAGCACTCTGGGAACAGAGGACTCGGTTTGGGAAGACAGGAAATCCTCTGTGGGAGGTGGAAGGCTGACCCTCCTGCTCTCCCTTGAGGATGGTTGTGTCCCAGTGTACAGTACATCAGGTCACCCTGTGCAGGGAAGGCTAATTAGGGTTGTGGGTGGAGTTAGAGTTGCTAAACAGTAACCTTGCGATTATCCTAGATGAGGTATGCACTGCTGTACTCAAAAGAATCTCTAAAAGTGGAAGAATTAGTGTTTGTGGCACATGCCTGTAATCCTAGTACTCTGAGGAGCTGAGGCAAGAAGATTGCAAATTTGAACCCAGCCTGGGTAATTTAGAGATTTAGTGAGACCCTGTCCCAAAATAAAAAATAAAAAATGAGCAGGGGGTGTAGCTCAGTACAAAGGTCCCAATTCAATGTCCAGTATTGGGAAAAGAAACACACTCTAGCTATTAGTTCCAATGCTTTCCAAGTGAGACAAATAGGTTGCTCAAGAATCAGACAAAGAAGGAGGTTCCACACCTTTCAGGAGAGTCACTAAAAGAAGTTTTGATGTGTGGCTGGTTTCGTGTGGAGCTCAATGGGTAACTGGGCAGAATACAGTCAGCATAGACACTGGGCCTTTTTTGCTGTTGTTGTTGTTGAGACAAGCTTATGGTCTGTTGCCCACACTGGCCCTCAGGTAATCCTCCTGTCTCAGCCTCCCCAGGAGCTGGGAGTGTTGCTGCCATACTGGCTGAGGCTTCTATTTTCAGAAAGACCTTGGCTGGCATCAGAAAACTGGGGCTTTGGAAGTGCTTCCCTTCTTCCTGATGATAGGGTGTTTCCCGGGACCTGGCTGGGCAAATGAAACAGTTCCTGCCGAGATCGCGGTATGCATTGAGATCCCAGATTCCTGCAGGAAAGGGGCCTGAACCCGGCCGTTTGCACAGTCTTGGTGCTATGGGCCTCCCTTAAATCAAGGATCCGGAGCCTAGGTGAGGGCCAGCCTTGGCAGCAGGCCCTTCCTGACAGCGCTCATGCACAGATGACAAATGAGCTTTTCACGTGCCGTCCCGGGGGGTGCCAATTAAAACAGTAACAAGATTGCAGTGTCCACCTTTTAGAGTGGCCCAAATCGCTAAATGCTGGTGAGGGTGTGAACCAACAGCACTTATATTCATTGCTGCTGGAAAGGCAATGGTAGAGCGGCCTTGGATACAGTTTGGTAGCTTCTCACAATACTCTCACTGTATGAGCTAGGGGTCATACTCCTTGGTATTTCCCCAAAGCAGCTGAACATTTAAGTCCACACAAAAACCTACCCTCGCATATTTGCAGCAGCTTTATTCTTAATTGCCACAACTTGGAAGCAATCAGGGTGTCCTCAGTAGGTAAATGAATAAATTAGTAAAATCAAGGAGTGACATTTCATTCAGCACTAAAATGAAATGAGTTATCCAAGCCATGGAAAGACACAAAGGAGCCATAAATGCGTGCTACTTAGTGACGAAGCCAGAGGGAAAAGGTGCACACTGTATGATCCAACTTTATGCCATTCTGGAGAAGGCAAAAACTGCACTGGTATGGCTGCCTTAGTACCTTGAATTAATTAAAATATTTACTTTTTATGGTCACTGTGACTTTAGGGAAGAGCCAGAAGTCACACAGTGCCAGAGCTGGTGAATGAGGAAGATGAGGACTCACTAAGGTTTTTACAAGCCTGCCTTTCTACTGGATGGCATTCACCATACTTTTTATTGAACCTCATAAAGATATTCATAAAAGAGGACTTCTGGAACTGCTTCAGAAAGCGGCAAGGATGGTAGTGTGTTTGAGGTGAGGCAGATTAATAGCAATGTGTCCTTTATTGCTTTACCTTTTTGAAACAGTCTCAGATATTTTGATCACCCCTTGTATGTCGACAGGAAAAAGATCAGTGCTGTCAGGGGTCAGGGGAAGGAGGGATGAATGGGTGGCACGTAGAGGGTTTGTAGGCAGTGACATTATCCCACCTGATGCTGTAATGGTGGATACATATCACACCAGCTTTTTTTGGTCATTTGTTTGTTTTGGATGCCAGGAATCAAACTCAGGTCCTCATGCTTGCCAGGCAGGCACTGAGCTACATCCCTGCTGTCTCTCACCTTTTTGTTTTGGTTTTGTTTTGTTTGTTTTTTGAGACAGGATCTCACTATGCAGTTCAGGATGGCCTCGAACTCACAGTGATCCTCTTGCCTCAGTCTCCCAAGTGCTGGGGTTACAGGTGTGTACCACCAAGGTTGGCCTCTCCAGCTTTGTTGAAACCCACAGCATGTACAACCACAAGAGTGAACTTTGATGCAAACTAAGGACTCAGGATGACAAGCATATATGGCACAGGTTCCTGGGGTATGAAATGTCACACGATGTAGGGGTGTAGAGACTTGGGCGGGGGGTATGCAGGACACAGACATAATGCAACTCCGTACCTTCCATGCAATTCTGAGGGAAACCAGAACTGCTCTAAAGCATAAAGTCGACCTAAAGAAACAGATGAACAACAATAAAAAAGAAACTCAAAGGCGAAATATTTTTTCAGATACATAAATTAACCATGCTCACCAGCCTGGAAAAATCAGCATTCTCTAAAGGGCAGGGATTTGATTTTAACAAGAGTTTATGAGCCAACTATAAGTTGCTTTTCAAAACTCCTGAAGCAAATTCCTACCTGGAGACTGCATGTCTCTGTGTGGTTTCTTCCCCTCAGTGGTCAGCAGACGGAACCATAGTGAAACCCATCACAGACTTGTGCCTGTTCTAATACTCAGAGTATTCAAATTCCAGGGCTTTTGTTGAAGACAAAAAGCAAGGGTGTTGTTACATACACAATTATTTTTTCAGCGTTCTCTGATCACATAAACTCTAATGTATAGAAGGAACACAGCCAAGGCTCTACACTGAGCTCTTGCCCGCTCCAGGCTCTAAAGCAGCCTACCGGTTTCTACAGCATTTCTGGTTCCGCCTCCCTGCCAGTTGACTGCCTCTCTGGCTGTGCATCCTTGTGGAGTGCACACAGCTGTCCGGAGGTCACAGCCGGGACCACAGGGCAGTGCCAAGCGGCCTCTAGGCTGAGGAAAGAGCTCACGTACACAGCTTTTTCTCCCCTCTTTTCTGTCAGGCTGATCTAAAATTTTGATTCTGTCTCGGAAATGGATTTAACCATTTCCCCTGTCAGCTGGAGAACACAGCAATGCCAACTTTTAACATTTAGTTCACCATAAACTTATTTGGAGCATTGACTTTTCTGCCACAGGGTAGAGAGCAACTATGAAGTGTTTTTGTTTTTGTTTTTGCTTTTGTTTTTTTTCCCCAGTGCTTCAGATTGAACCCAGTGCTCTCACATTGGGCTACATCTGTAGCCCTTAAAAATTTTTTTTTTAAATTTTGCAACTCTAAGTCAATACATCGCCTAGAATGGGCACAAACTTGTGATCCTCCCGCCTCAGCCTCTCAGAGTGCTGGGATTACAGGTATGCGGGACTGTCCTGGGCTTCTCTGGTCTTCTCAGGCTGACATCACTGGAGCACCTAAACTGTGCCTTCCCACTTCCCCATCTCCCTTTCTGCCCTCTATAGGTACCCTCTGCACCCTTCCACATCCGACTCTGGTGGCCATTGTAAGCCAATGTAAATTCTTAGCTATTTGTATATCTTGTGTTATATCTGTTTCTCTAGTAAACATTGACTGATGTAAGCCTTTAGAAGAGGGTTGAAACCAGTCGTGGTTGTGCAACCTGTAATCCCAGCACTCAGAAGGCTGAGGCAAGAGGATCGCTGTGAATTCAAGGTCAGTTTGGGCTACATAGACAATTCAAAACTAGCCTGAACTACATAGGGAGACCCTATCTACAAAAAGAAAAAAAAAAAAAAAAAAAGAAGAGGCTGAACAAGCTCCTCCCTTTTGCTCCAAGTGAGGTTGCAGCACCCTGGGGGCATCTTGGAAGCAGGAAGTGGGCCCTCCCCAGACACTGGATCTAGGCACTTGTACTTTTCAGTCTTCAGAACTGTGAGCAAATTTCTGTTGTTTATAAATTACTAAGCTTGAAAGAAACAACATATAGATATAGATATAGATATAGATATAGATAGATATAGATATAGATATAGATATAGATATAGATATAGATATATAAAAAGATAGTTGAGAGAGTTATACTACCGATTTCTCTGAGTTCACCAGAGATAAAGACTTGTGCAGATATTGTTTGGACAACTGAATGCAGACATCTTGTGCTCTAGGTGAATGATTTGGGGACGACAGTGTGCAATGGATGTACCATGGTTGCCCCGATTGACGTGTTTTCAAATTTAATTTTTTTCTTTTCTGTTTTTTCTCATTGAAATAAAATAGAATTGAAAAATAATTAAAAGTAAAGTAGATTACCCACAATAAATAAATAAGCTTAATGTATTTGCTATAGTAGCCCAAAGACAATGCCAAAATGAAATGCTACTATTGATAATTTTCAGGCTTTGATTCCCATTCCTGTAAACTCATCTCACATTTAAATTCCTCCAGGGATGGATGTGGTGATGTACACCTATAATCCCAGTGCTTTGGAGGCTGAGGCAGGAGGATCGTTGAGAGTTGAAGGCTAGCCTGGACTACACAGTGAGTTCACGGCCAGTCTGAACTACATTGTGAGACTGTTTCAAAAAGATAAAAAAAGAAAAAAGAAGAAACAAATAAAGCCCCCCAAATTCCTCTAATTGACCCCAAAATGTCCTCTAGGGCAGAACTGTTTGCTCACATTGTATCAGGGCCTTCAGATATACTTTACTCTGTCACAATTTTTTTTGTTTTTTTTTTGGTAGTACTGGGAATTGAATCCAAACCTTTGTACTGAGCTATATTCCTAGCTCTTGTTCCCCACTCCAACTTTTTTTTTTTTTTTTAATTTTGAGACAGGATCTCACTAAATCACAAAGTTCTCCATTCTGGCCTTGAATTCCTGATCCTCCTGTCTCAGCTTCCTAAGAGTGCTGGGGTTACAGGTGTGTGATACCACACCTGGCTTGCAATGCTCCTTTTTGTTTTGTTTTTTTGAAACAGGGTCTTGCTAGTAGTTCAGGCTGGTCTTGAACTCACTGTAATCCTCCTGCCTCAGCCTCCCAAGTGCTGGGATTACAAGTGTGCACCATTACACCCTGCTCGATGCATTTTTGATTTAGGATATTTTCAGTGTGTGATGGGTTTTTCAGGATGCAGAACCATCAGTTCTGAGGAGTGTCTACACTGGAAGCTGTGGCTGGGGGCCTGATCCACTTGAGATCAGGTAGACAGAGAGAACACTTCCAAACCAGGTGAGACCTGAACATCTCCTTCCTTCCCCAGCACTGAGGCTGTCAGTGATCTTTGGATGGCCAGGTGCTGCCCTTGTATGGCTTATGTGACCCTCACAACTATTAAGCCATGAGTGCAGTGTCACTTTGACACCTCCTTTTCTCCACCTACATCCACCAAATGCATGTGATCCCAATTGGCAATACTGTCTGCGTCAATAATTTCCTCAGGTCTTGGGCAATATTATTCCAACTCTTCCATCCCCTCCTTCAGTCTTAGCAATTGTTTTCTTCTGCAGTTTTCCCTTCACATCTTGTTCCTCTGAACCAAGAAGTAACCAAGGCCAGGGCACTGAGTGTCTATTAAAAAGATCTGAAGTAGTTTTGGCAAAATAATAAATTTATTACATATGATCAGTAGGTAGATACGTGATACTGATAGACTATTCTCTGAAAAAAAAAAAGTCAAAATGAAAAAATATTTTTAAATATCGTGCAATGACAGAGGTTCTTGAGGATCAGGGCTGGGCCTGAGACGGTGCCTCATTTTTCGGAGCAGTCCTTGTGGGCAGATGCATCTCCACATCTTTGCTTCTTTTGTGACCCAGTTATCTTCAGCTTCCAGACAAGGTTCTAGCTAGGACGGCTAGGGAGCCCCAGGAGGTGGAGCTCATTATGTGGGGTGGCTAGAACTTGGTAGCTGTAAGGATGAGATCTAAGTTTAGGTGAGTGGAGGCTTCACTGAAGGGACCAGGAAAGTTCCTGAAGCAGAAATAGGTGGAGACAAAGCCAACCAAGGGGTTGGGGCAGAGAAGCTTGGGTTGAACGGAGGGATGCTGGGAGGGAGGAGAGAGGGTAAGACGCCTTCTCCAGGACCAGCATGCCCCATTCACACTGGCTGGGTGGGTGGGTCTTGGATAAGTGGAGCACTCCCCCCCAGTAAAGCAGCAGCACAGCAGGTGGATCCAATGGAAACCCCTTCTTTCAGTAGTTTCCAGAGCCCAAAGACTGTTCCCAGTGTGCCAGTGAGGCACAAACACTTGGTTAGTGAGGGGTCCCAGCCAATGGCTCCGGCTCCAGGAAGGCACGGTCAGGCTGGCTTGCAAGAAGAGTGCCCCTGACTAGGGCTGGCTGACTTGCACAGTCACACTGGAATTGGTCACTCGGGCTCCATAGTGGCCAGCCCAGAACTGTGTGTCCTGGCCCCAGTGTTCGAAAGACACAAAACGGACGCCCATCTTGATGTTGGAGAAGACGTGGGTGATCTGTAGGTAAAAGAAGGGGTCAGCCCTATAGTACCACAGTCCTGCTCTCCACATATGAGAAACAGGGCTTCGGGCAGACAGCATTTTCCAAAGATGGCAGCCATGTTATCTCCATTGCACATGTTTTAGAATCTTCCTGCTTCCTCATTAAGAGGTGGGTCTAATTCACCTCTTGAATGTGAGTGGGTGTGCTTATCACCAAGAATGTGGTGGAAGTGAGTAGCTTTTGCCAAGTGACTTTCTAGGTAAGGTTAGAAAAGGCAGTGAATCTTTTATGCCACCACACAAGCAGGCTGACTGTCCTGAGGACACCATACCATGAGAAAATCACCTGGCCCAAGACAAAGGGTCCCACGGAAGAGCTGGGAGACTAAATAGAGACAGAGGTATTTGACTAGCTGCTGGAGGCTACCCCCATGCACTACCCTGCATTTCCACTCCAGCCATCACCTGAATGCTACTGTCTGAACACAAGAGACAAGCCAGACTGCCCGCCCAGGCCTTTCTACCCGCTGGGTCTGAAGACATGAGAGCTATTCAAATCAATGTAGGTGATTCTTTTTTTTTTTTTTTTTCCCAGTACTGGCATTCAACCCAAAGATGTTCTGTCTGTGAGTACCACTTCTCTCATTTATTTTTCATTTTGAGACCAGGTCTCACTAAGTGGCCCAGGCTTGCCTCAAACTTGTAAGCCTCCTGCCTCAGCCTCTTACGTAGCTGGAATTGCATATATCATCACACCTGGCTACGGGCTACTGACTTGAAGCCACTAAGTCTTGGGATGACTTGTTATACAGCACAAGCTAATCATCCAGGCCCCTCCCACCATTGCCCTCTCCTCAGACTCACCTGAAAGCAGACATTGTTGTTCCACTGTTCAATGGGGTCAGGCACAGCAGAGAATTTATCTAGGACGGTCTGGTCGGCATCTAGAAGTTGGACAAGGAGTCGATACCTACAGCCACTGTCATGTCGGGCTCCCCACCTGTGGGAGGAATGAGGCCTTGCAGGCTGGACTTGCCACCACATCTTTTTGGGTATCTGCCTGTCCCCCTCCCCTTCATAAGAGATAAGGCCCTCCCTGCATATGCAAATCCAGTGCCTCAGGGAGCCATGCCTGACCAGACTGTCTTTATTTGATAGGGACAGTGTGACCAGGTAGTCTGCCAGGGCAGGGACCCACCACACCTATGCAGATAGCCTAGGGGGAAGGGCAGCAGGCTACTCCTGAAAAACCAACTGCGGGCACTTGTTGGAGGGGGCTTTGACACTACGTCAGCTGACCTGGAGGTTGAGACCAACCACACCGGCAAATGACCAATCAGACCTACGTGATGCAGTCCCAATAAAATACTTGTACAACGAGGCTCAGGTGAGTATCCCTGGTTGGTCATATTTCATGCCTCTTGTCACATCCACACTAGATGAGAAAACACTCTCTCCAGGGGAAGGGGTCCAAGGAGACTACATCTAGTACCTCTTCTGGACATTGCCTTGGGTGTTTCTTTTCTTAGCTGATTTTGGTTTTCTTTTGTTTGAGACAGGGTTTTGATATGTAGCCCAGGCTGACCTCAAACTCATAGAGATTCTCCTGCCTCAGCCTCCTGAGTGCTGGGATTACAGGCATGTGACACTACGCTTGAAATTCTTAGGTAATGCTAATCTGTACCTTTCTTTGCAATAAACTCTAAGTGTGTAATAGCTTTCTGTGAGCCCTTTTAGTGAACAATTGAGTGTGTGTGTGGCTTTGAGAGTTCCACCAACTTGCCATCAGTGTCAGAAGTGAGACCATGCCTTCTAACTCTATAGTTGGCTCACAGTTTCTCACAGACATTGACACCTGGCTTTCATCTTCAGACACTGAGATTTAATGACAATGCAGTGTGGCCTGGGCATCAGGAGTTTGAAAACTCCATGGGAGATATGCATAAGAATTTAGGATTCTTATAAGTAAATGACCCACCACTTACCAGAAGAGCACAGATATGCCATACAGTCTGATGGTCTCAATTAAACTAAGGAGTTTTATTGGAAATGCATCTCTTAGGTAGGATGGGGAAGGCTTATGATGTCTTAAGAGTGAATTTGTTGTGGCTGAAAATTCAAATTGGATCCCCTTTAGTTTTTACATTGGGGGACAATATGCCACAATGCAGGTCTTTTTCCCCCATAAGCTGAAAAAGAGATGGGAAAGGAGAACCATGGTACTTCCACCACAGATGAGATCCACCACAGATTAATTTCAGAACAGGGAGCACATAGTTGTAGAGGATCTTGGATTTAGCTCCCTTAAAATTAGGTCATATGCCCTTTGGAAAGTCCTTATGTACCTCCATTTAAGGACTCTGGAGCCAGAAAAGCCCCACTTGGTGCTGCCAAGGTCCTGCCCTGGCTGTGTGATCAGGGCAAGTCACCTCTTCTCTTTGGATCTGTTTCTATAAAGTTCTGAATAATTTTAGAGTTTGGACTCTATCCTTCCATATGATCAAGGTTCAAAAATTTCACTTACAAAGCACTTGGTTTGCTTAAGGCTCTAAAACTGTGGGTCAAAGGGCTGAACCTGGACTGTCTAGCTCCATAATCCAAGATCTGTTCACATTATGTGTTTTGTTTCCTGCTAGGCAAGGGACATCTCATTCAGATAGACCAAGCTACGTTCAAGACCTCTGTACTGGATCTAATCTGCTGTCTGCCTCCCCCATCCCATATCCTTTGGGAACTGGGATTTGAACGCAGCCATTCTAACACTAGACTCCTCAGTTTTAAACTGTGTATCAGCTCTGCCCGATAAAAATATATAATAGGCCAGAGATTTAGCTCAGTGGCATAAGTGCCTGCCTGGCAAGTGTGAGGTCATGAGTTCAATTCCCTGATACCAAAAAAAAAATATATATATATATATTTATATATTATATATAATTCAAGGCACCTCTCTCCTAAGTGCTAGTATTGTGTCCTGGTTAGGGCTCCTCGCCTTCTTGACCTTCTATAAGGGGTTGTTAGGAAGCCTAAGTTAGGTCATCCTTGTGAAATTCATGGTACATGCAGTCACATACTTACCAGTCTGAGACATGGATCTCAATCTTGCCACTGTCCAGCAGTTCTGGCCATAGGCCCTCCTCCTCCAGATCCAAGACCTGCTTCTTCCGACACCAACTAGGAAGGTGGGAGAAGGGTAATGAGAACAAGCAGGTCTTTCAACAACAGCCCTGGCCCTTGGGGAGCAGAGGCTTTCACCTGAAGGAGGCCACAAAGCAAGTCTGCGAAGGGGCCCCAGGCACAGTTGTCATGTTTTCCTCCACCACCCAGCCATCTCCACCGTGCTGCACCATCCACTTCCGAAGGCCTTCTGTCAAGTAAGACTTGCGCTCAAGATCCACCAGCCCACCCGGGCTCCAGTGCAGCTCGGCCCCTCCCACAGATTCAGGCGGAGCCCCGCCCCTCCACTCCCTGATTGGCTCCGCTCCTCAGCCTTATTTTGACTCTGCCGCTCTAGCCACGCCCCACTTCCTCCACCTTCTCCCTTGCGGCCTAGCTCACCCCGACTCCCACCAGCTCCTCGATTGGTCCCTACCCATATTGGCTCCGCCCCTCAGGCTCCGTGGTGACACCCCTCCTCCCACCGACCCCGCAGGGACCCGCCTCCCTGGCACCTCTCCTTGTAGTCCCGCCCTTCACCGACTCTGCGGGTACCCGGAGCGGACCAGCTGCCGGTGGGATCCCGCCCATCTGCTCCCACCCGACCTCCGCACCCTGTCCGCAGGGGTTGCAGATGAGGTTTCGTCCAATGGGTCTGCGCTCGCAGAAGCGGCCGAGAGGGCAGGGCCTGGTGTCGCCGGCGGGGGGCAGGCAACTGCGGACGAGCGACAGCAGGGCGCGGCCGGTGGCGCTGTGGTCCCGGGCCAGGATCAGCAGCCACAGGGCCTGGCCGTCCACCAGGGCCCGCCAGCCACGGCACACGAGACGGCAGCGTCGGAGCAGCGCGCGCGGGGGCACGTGGCTCAGCACAGCCAGGAGCAGCTCGGGCGGCAGCCGGCTCAGATCCAGCCCCTCTTCGGGCTGCGGCTGCAGCGCGGAAACCCGAGCGGCCCGGCCCTTGGAGGCCGAGGCGCCCATGGTCCTCTGGCCAGGCCCAGCTGCGGCGTGGCTGCGACTGCGGCAGCGGCTACGGGGGTTGGAGGGGGACAGGCGTCAGAGCCCGGCAGCCTCCGCGCGCCGCCCGTGCCCCGCCCGCCGTCACCCCAATACGCTCGGACCCCCGAGCCGGCTGCCGTCCCGTCCCCTCCGCACCCCAGCCGGGCCTGGCTGGTCCCTGCTCAGCCCCCCGCGATCAGCCCCTTCTTCTAACTCCGGCGCCGTGGCTCTGGCCCTTGGCCGTACGGCGTCCCGCCCCGACCCCGGATCACCTGCAGTCTCCCCGCGTGCCCTGCTAGGACCTCTTCACCCGCCGGCCCCTCCTCCTTGTCGCCGTTCGCTCTGCCGCTCAGCCCCTTCCCTCCTGGTCCCTTCCGCCTTTCCAGACCCCACCTCCTTCCCGCCGCAGACAGGGATTAAACCTCCGTGCCTCTTGGTCTCTGGCGGCCCAGAACAGTTTGGGAATCCCTGGTCTCGCTGTGAAGCATCTCCTATCCATCACGGATCTTGTCTGGGAACTTGTGGAAATACTCCTCTCACCTCTTAAGCCCTGGGAGCAGAGTTAACCTCATTTCGCAGGCCCTGCCCCTTCCCCACTTTACAGGCCAGAAGATCCAGGTAGCAGAGGCTAAGTGACTTGCTCATGGTTACACAACTAATAGATGGAAGAACTGGGATTTGAACGCAGCCATTCTAACACTAGACTCCTCAGTTTTAAACTGTGTATCAGCTCTGCCCGATAAAAATATATAATAGGCCAGAGATTTAGCTCAGTGGCATAAGTGCCTGCCTGGCAAGTGTGAGGTCATGAGTTCAATTCCCTGATACCAAAAATATATATATATATATTATATATAATTATATATTTTATATATATATTATGAGCCATATATGTCATTTTAAATATCCACCAACAAGCAGGTGTGATTATGTGCGTAATCACAGCACTCAAGAGGCTGAGGCAGGAGGGTTGTTGCAAGTTCGAGACTAGCCTGAGCTACAAAGTGAACTTAAGGCCAGTCTCAACTCCATAATGAGACCCTGTCTCAAAAAGACCAAACTAAATAAATAAATTAATAAATAAATATCCACCAACAGACCCTGGCATGGATTCTTGTCCACTAGGAACTTGGCTTCTGTGCAGAGAGATGTAATAAACAGTAGGCAAAAACAAATTATATAATGTCACAGAAACAATTACGAATAGAACTTTTTGCGGAGTGCAGTGGCACATGTTGGTAATCCCACATTATGGGAAGCTGAGGCAGGAGGATAAGCAATTTAAACCCAGCCTAGGTGTTACAGATTAAAAAATGATGGCCAACTTAACGCCATCTGAATTAAATCACTATCTGCTGAGCGTAGATGTTCCACCTGAGGAAAGTTGCCAGCATAAATAGAAACGTGGAGAAGGAAAGGAGAGGCATTGTGGGTTTTCCTACAAGTTGCTGTTTGAGTGGTTAGTTCTGGAGGAACTCATCATGACCAGCTTCCTCAGTGGGAGTTCAACCATTGTCATTGGAGGAGCTCGGGACCTTGTCGGTGAGAGTGGCTGTGGTTCACTTTGGGGGAGCTCTGGCCCTCACATCGAGCATTGCTTCCTGGCTCTGGAGGGGAAGATGTGTGCCATTTAA
>PVJX010031282.1:0-21381 GCA_004027295.1 Dolichotis patagonum
TTCCAGGTCATCTCTGTGAATCTGACCAGCACGTAGTTCCCAGGCAGGAGTCATCTTAGGCCCCAAAGCACTGGAGCTGGGAGTACTACTGCTAGATTCATCCCTCACAGTGTGGACCTGTGTGTACGTGGTGAAGACCTACTTCTGGTCTTTAGGATGGGATCCCAGCCACCTGGTTATACACACTCGATCCTCCTCCATTTATTTCTTCATGCATCCACAGCTCCACTTCCCAGTTCTCCTCCTGCCATAAATTCTAGGCCCACCAGGGATCTGCAGCAGCAGATCAGCAGAGCATGGTCAAGGGCTCTACGGGGGTACTCATTCATTAGCAGCTTTGTCTGCCCTCTATTGCCTGCAACACCCCTGTATGCTGCACCCCTCCCAGGGCCCCATGTAGCACAGAGGCTGACTGGCCTAAATTCTTTGAGGCCAGATTTTGTAGCATAATGTGGTCTTCAACACAAATGAGACACCCTGAGGAGAAGCCATCCCTTAGAAGTAGCATGGACATAACAGCACTTACCCTCTGTGTTTCACATTCTTTCTCAACAGGTGTCCCTTTCTGTAATGCACTGCCTCTACCTGTGCATTCTCCCTCACAGGGAACTAATTATAACTGTCACCTACAGTATGGTCAGGGGTGGCTCACTCTCATTAAAATGACTTCATTGCTACAGATTACTCATGGGCCACAATTATTTATGAAGTCTTTGTAGGTTGAAAAGGCAAAATGGAGGCTGCAGTACCTTCCTTTCCTATTTGCAAGAGAATCTAAGAAGCTCTGGAAACATACAGGAGTCTAGGAGTTCTGCTAGCCTGGGGTTTAGCAGCTTGGTACGGGACCCAGAGAAACAACTTATCTCCCCAAGAGTAACTTCTACTTTCTCCTTCTCATTCCAGAGATAAACCTCCCACTCCCTTTTTGTGCTGAGCCCTTTCCAATCCCAAGACTCCACAACCACCCAAGCCTTCACCACCAGCCCCCAGTAAATCTTTCTGTCTCCTGTTTCACACAGGCAGATGCTCCTTCAAATCAGCTGTTAGTACGTCATTTTGCCCACCTCCCAAACTCTTCCCCAGCCAAAACTGATAAAAATAGTCTCACTTTTTTTTTTGAGATCCTCCGTACCCCCTGCTCCGTGAAGGTCTCCCATGCCCACACTAAAGACCTTCTCCTTTATCTCCTCCTTATCTCTCTGGTTTTCTCTGTGCTGCTTCAGATTGAATGCTAAAGATACTCAATCACTTATCACAAATATGTTGGATTAGGTGAGGGCAGAGGTGAAAATTGGAAATATCTGTTTTAGTTTGTTTTGTGTTTGTTTTGGTTTGGTTAGGTTTGGTTTGATTTTGTCTTATAGTGCTAGAGATGGAACCAAGACCTTACTCATGTTAGTTAATGATCTTCTACTGAGCTACGTTCCCCAACTTCAGTTTTAATGAGACAACTATTTGAATTCCTCAAGTTCAGCATTGCATAGGATGGCACAGAAGTGTCATTTTTTTCCAACATGGATATCCAAGGTGACACTGAGATAACTTTCATATTTTTAACTAAATAATTAAAACACAAAAGTTTATTATTTGCAAGTGTAAAGATGCGTCTGATTAAGCTCCAATGATCAAAATAACCATCAACCCAGCAATGATGGTCCAGCCCACACTGGAGAGCCCTGTGGACTTACGGATGACGCTAACAAAACAAGCTCTAATATACAATTCACAAGGAGACAAAACCGTCTCCTTGTTTAAAGTGGGGGAATGTGGTATTTAATGATTTAGTCATCTGGGAATGGGTCAGTCATTTAACTGTGCTACACAGGTTCAGAAGACATGTTTAATTGTTTCAAATGCAGAAAGCAGAATGGAGGAAAACAATAAGCTTCTACTAGGCAGAAAAGCAGAAAAGGTAGAACAAGTGGCTAAGCCATGGGAGCTATGCTTTTTTTGACAGGTTTGGATTATTAAGAAAACAACTGCCGAGACATACACTAATATTCAGAAGCAGTTGCCAGATAACACGTTGTCTTTCCGATAGTAACAGTACCCCATGAAACACTCTCTTGGCAGAGCTACTCTCTCCAATACTGATTTACAGAGCAAGAAATTCCCAGGGAAACGCAGTTGGTTTAATTTATAGTAACCTGAGGCTAACCAAGGAAGTAGAATCAGCAGATAGCTGGCAGGAGAGTAAAAGATGAGTGCAGCTATTTGCGTAAATCTTTCTCAATTTTATTAACTACCAGACATCAAAGGAAAACAGATTCCTAGCTACTTACAAGTACTTTTCCCTTCTATCAAAATGACATTAACCATCCAAATTCTAAATGACTGAATGTAGCCTGCCTGTGTTGAAAGGAAATTAAAACATCATTAGGCCCAATCATTTGGCTTTATAAGTGAAAGACAGATACTTAAAACAATGACGTCATCATCTACAATTGCCCAATCAGTTTGTAGCTAAGCCATAATAGTCTGGAAGCTTACCTCCGTCTTAGGGCTCTTTGCACCACTTCTGAATTTTGTGAGACTGTTACCAACTGCAAAATCTACATAATATATGAGATGATAGATAGATAATAGATAGTTTTGTTTTGAGGGTTTTTTTTAACATTGATAAAGAAAACTAATTGAATTCCTCAAGCTCAACACAGAAGTCTGTGTTTTGTGAGCCTCACAAATTGCACCAAACTGGATAATCTATGTAATATTCAGTGAACCAGATTTCAAACATATTTTGGGTAAGTTACGTTTATCCAGAAGTTTTGTTAATACTCAGGTCATCAGGGGGCTATTTGGTACACTGAAGAAGTAATTTACCAAGCAAAGTCACTGTGAAATAAACACACATTGATCTTTCTCTCCTCAGAGGAATAATATGCAAGGCTATCAAGGAAGAACCTGGCTGTTCTCCAGGATGATACATAGTTTCAAATTTTACTTATTTTGACAACAGACAGGTACCAGAAGATCTCCACACTCCTGATTCAAATATTCCATTAAATGAATTTATATGTTTCAAAGTTAAAACACAGTAGCATTTCTGCAATATATGCTCATAAAAAATTTACCTTCTGTCTGTCTAGCTCTTTACTGGTTACAGAACATATTCAGGTACATAAACTCATTAACTTCTAGTAATCCTGTAAAATTATAGACAGGAACAATATTCTGAGCAAACCAAGGAGGGAAAAAAACTAATGAAGGTTAAGAATTTCAAGTCAGAATCACAATTAAGCCTCAGCTGTTTCTCTCCATGGGTGACCTGATAAACTTCTCTAAACCCCAGTTTCCTTGTCAGTAAGTGGGGATCATTACTGCAGGACACAATAATAATCACTGACTAATGAAACAGTCTAGGTACCCTGAGTTCTATTCCAAAATTCTTCCAATCTCAACACACTACTTCTATTTCTTTTTCTGTATTCTGAAGCTTTGACTGCCCTTCTCAGGGCTGACCTATTCCTAGAGACACCAAACTGCTTTATAAATGCAGACCAAGCAACTCAGAGCCCATAGCCCAGTCATCTCCTGTGCCAGCTCATGCAGTCCAGGCCATGCTACCTAGCTGTCCACCTCACCCACAGTCCAGGAACCAAATAACAAGGGGCACCACTGTGATCCATCGTCCACTGAAATTCACTACTCAAAGCAGCCAGTCCTGTGGTTCCTTACTCCGCCTCATCCTTTCCTTCCTGCAGAAACTGCAGTGAAGTCTCTCTTAGTTTTGCCTTTTGCCCCAGTCCATCTGGAGCTTCCTCACATGGTTTCTACCGTGTGGGGTGCCATGACTCACTTTGGAACAGAAATAAACCATCTTCCCAGTGACAATACTTTCCTTCAATGTTGGCTTACCTAGACCTCATGTTCTTTCATTACACTGCATTTAAAGCACTCCCACCCCTGCTTTATTCACTCCTGTCTCCCAACCCAACACCAGTACAGGAGACGTCACACAGCAGGTAATCCCGAAGGGACGGCAAAGATTAACTTTATATTATCCTCAATGTTTCTGTGCAAGTTTTTTGGATGAGATTAACATGTGAATCAGTAAGCCTTGAGTTAGGCAGATTAGTCTCCCTCGTGGGGATGCCCTCATCCAATAAATTGGAGGTCTTAATAAAGACTTAGATCTGCAAAGGAAAGGGGGAATTCTACAGCAGATCTCTAAACTTGGATTACAACACTTCCTGGGTCTCTAGCTTCTGTCCTACCTCACAGACTTTAGACTTGCACCTCCCAATTACGAGAATGAGTATCTTAGTCATGTGTGTGGTATATTAAGGATTTAAGCCAGGGTCTTCACTGTGACCTACATTCCCAGCCCTTTCTTACTTTTCTTTAGTGAGAGGGTCTCACCAATTTGCTAAGTTTCCCAGGCTGGGCTAGAACTTGAGACCCGTCTGATTCAGCTACCTCAAATGCTGTAATTATAGGTATGTGCCATCATTTCCAGCTAAGAGTTAATTTCTTAAACATACACAGCTAATTCTGTTTCTCTGGAGAAGTCTAACACAGTAACAGTGAGAGTCAGTGTACGTATCATATCTGCTGTGCACAAGAATACTCACGGCAGCCCTCTCCAGAATAGATGAAAACCAGAAAAAGTCCAAATGGTCATTCATAGTGGTTTGGATAAATAAGTTATAATACACTCATCCAGTGAAATACCAGATGGTGGTGAGAATAAATGAACTACAAATATGCTCAATATGTGTCCTCAGGATAGCACCGAAAGAAGCAAAAGGAATGCAGGTTGTGGTCCCCTTGGGAGCAGGAGGCACATGGGCTGGTAGGGATCTCAGGACCTCCTGCAGCCCTGCAGCATTCTGTTTCTTTAAGGGTTAGTCATACAGCTGAGCCAGTTAGTGAAAATACCGTTGATCTGTGCACTGATGATCCATGCTCTTTCCTGCATATGACTTTTATTTCACTAAAATTTACAAAGCTAAGGGCTGGGGATATGGCTCAGCAGCATAGCGCCTGCCTGGTAAAGGCAAGGTGGCGAGTTCGATTCCCAGTGCCAAAAAAAACAAAAGTTTACAAAGCTAGAAAAATAAACTAAAATTATCCTTTTCTGTTTTTCATTATTCTAGTCAGTGATCTGTCACCAATATACAATGGACATTTGGACACCTGAAATTCACAATACAGAAAAGTTAAACATGACATTGCTTCGTGTCTCTGGATGTGTTATGGTTCCTAAATGAATTTCTGGACAACGTGCTACAGACTATGTCCTAAATACCTGGAAACACTGAGGAAGTGGGGCTCTGAGCCTCAGACTCACTCTTGCAGGTATATGGGGTACATTTTATCTCCACGAGGGACAGAGTTCAGGGAGAACCTAGCATGATGATCCTCTCACCATCTTCAACTTTTTTCTTTTCAGAGAATATTATTTCCTACTATATTTACCTTTGTTGTCTCTGGGCAAGTTGACTAAATTAGACATGCAATCTATAGTGCATACTTCAAGAATTCCAAGTCACTCCATATCCTTTAAGGTAAAAAAAAAAAAAAGTTAAGAAAATAAAATAAGCTGAAAAAAAAAATAAAACAATCTTTATGTTGCCCACATAGTGACAGTAAACACACTTGGACTGAGGGTTGGAGAGGACACGGATTAGTCTGTGTGTTAAAAAGTAAACTCACTTTTGTATTGTAACTTTTGTGTGTCATATATGTGACATTTGGATGGACTTGGGATGTGGACACGTAAGAGCAGCAAATCTGTCAGTACCAATGGGTTTTCCATCAGCACTTGGTGTCTGCAGGGATGGATAATGCTCAACACATAGACATCAGATGCCCAGGTCTGGCCCTGCGTCAAGATGAACGACACCCCTTGAGCTAGTGCCAAGCCGCCTCCTCCTCCCTCATTTCTCATGCTCCACACCAGTCACTTGGACTTCTCGGAGTTACGGGAATGAACCAAGCGCCTTGCCTTCTTACGTTTAAACACCACATCCTGTACTTGCGAAATCATTACAGTGACATGATAAACCCCCTCTCATTCCCCAAGACCCAGCACTCCTCCAAAATTCATGCCCTAATTCAAATTGTGCAAGGCACCCTGGAGGACATCATCTGCCATCAGTAAGTCCCTTGTCCCTCCTGTCTGTCTGTCACCCACTGCTCCTCTCTGCCACTCCCTTTCTACTTCTCTCTTCCACTTTTTGCCTAACTTGCTTGCCTCTCTGCCCCTTTCTTTCCTCCCTGTCCTCTCCTAATCAGCCTTAATCTCAGAATTCATTCTACCTGTGTGTACCAAGGCTTGGCCTCATTCCTTAGGTTTAAACCAATTACCATAGCTGGGGGTATGAGATATTACACCCCAAGTTGGGACCTGTTATCAGAAGAAAGAGTAATGATTTAAAATAACATACACACTTGAAAAAATATTCAAATTATTTAACATTTGTATTAAATTTTAAGGCTTCTCTGCACAGGACAAGCTCCATAAGGGGCCTGTTTACCCACATCTATGTGTCTTGTATAAAACTCAGAAGTGCTCACAAGTCTATGAGCTATAAGGCTTATGAGCCCCAGATGTGTTCTGTTTTGTTCGCTCCTCTATGACAGTACCCAGCACAGTGACTGGCAGGCGATGAGTACTTAAGAAACATCAGAATGAACAAATCTTTTCAGGTCAACTTGAAAATTTCTCTTCTTTAATTATGTATCAAAGTGTAACAATAAGATTAACGGTTAAAAATCAGAGCTCTTTTCTTTACACACAGATACACATCCCTTCACCTCACCCAGGCAAAGGAAACTGAATAAGTGGTTGGACATTTTTCAGTCACCCACCCCCCCAAACAATACATTCTGTGTGTGTGTGTGTGTGTGTGTGTGTGTGTGTGTGTGTGTGAGAGAGAGAGAGAGAGAGAGAGAGAGAGAGAGAGAGAGGTTTTTTCAGACAGGATCTCTCACTATGCAGTCCAGGCTGGCCTTGAGCACATGGCAATCTTCGTGCTTCCGCCTCCCAAGTGCTGGCTTCACAGGCATGCGGCACCACATCAAGTGTCAAACAATACATGCTTGAGATCATCTACAGCAGTGAAGGTGAACCTTTTAGAGCTTTCAATAATACACGTGCCATATGTTCACCACCACTGATCTGCAGCATGCTGAGATAATAGAAGCCTCCTATCATACCTATGGCCTCTTCTGATTCTGTTTTGTGCTAGTTTCCATGACAAACTTTGACTGCCTGGCCCATGAGCCCCTGAACGAAAGAACCAGCTCTCGATCTCCCCATCAAGGCCAGCCAGACTAAGAATGGATGAAACAAGCAAACCGATGAATGAACGAACAAAATCTCCCCTCTGATAGCTTTCTAACAGCATGATTGCCAGGCTCAGGAACAGACTTAAGTCTAAAAGGACTGCAGGAAACAAATCTGTACAAACGAGGCTGCTTATGATGAATCTAAAAAGTAATGCTGTGCCCTTTTTGAGGATATCATGTCATTTCTCACATGGTACCTTTGGAAATAGCCTCTAATGATACAGCACACATTAGAAGGACTACATGAAACTGAATAAAACATCAGCACTTGGAAAGTATGGCTGGTCCATCATGCATTTTTTAAACCCTAGTGTGCAGAAAAAGCTTAGATGAGACAGACCTCTTTCCAGGTGTATGAAACCATCTCTCAGCTCAGGACTTTTGTATTCAAAGACCATGCGAGAATCAAACTAAAACTCTTATGTATGTTCCAACCACAAGTTCTCTTCGATGCACCTACTGAGCTCTTGCCAGATCTGTTCTTAGATGTCTCAAAGTCACTGCCAACACTTGCCTCAGTTTCTACATGATACTACAGGGATGATGCACTCACCATAAGTCTCAGGAATAATGGAACAAATCAAAAAGGACAGCTTTATAAAGCACTTGTTGTCAACTGAAATATAAAGGGAGAATTTATGGGTTTAGGCAAATCATCAAAGGTTGTTGAATCTTGCATTTCTTGTCTACGATAAGGGAATAATATCTCCCACTTCCCAAAGTAGCTTTAAGGATTAAATTTTAAAAGAATATGTTACTCACCTCGCCCAAGGCAATCTTTAGCCCTTAGTAAGGACTTCAAAAATGTTAGTTCCTCATGCATGGAAATTAAAATAAAGAAACCATAACTTCACAGTGCAGAAGCTCATGTCCTGAAGAGCAACTTTACAAGTTAGAAAGTCAGACTCTTACACACACCTGTACAAGACATCTCATCCCCTCAGTCAAACAAATGGTAAAACCAGACCACAGATATCAGGAACCCCATCAATCAAAAAGTAGCCATGAAGTCATTGATAGGTGAGTTATAGCAAAGACCATAACAATGAAAAAAAAAGTAATATAGTTAAGAAAAAATAAAAGCAAGCAAGAAAAAGAAAAAGGGATCTAGAGAAAATTTCCCATTTGTTAAACCAGGTGCTCTGAAAAAACAGACTCCAAACAGGATTACATACATAAGGGCTTTATTAGAAGAAGTATGCAGAAAGGGAAAATCAGTAGAGGAGCTGGAGGGGCTCAGGACACATGTTAGACTAGACTAGGGCCAGCCATGTGACAAGTAGGTCTGCTTGGTACATTTTCATTGCCTCCACTCCTATGACTCAACATTTCATACTGTATCGCAGAAACCTGAGCTTCTCACTCCAGCTCATTTGCACATTAGGTTGACTTTAAAGCATAGATCAAACTGTGAACAACAGAATACAACACACTCAGGCTAGGAAAGATTGTCAGCAGAATTGGAAACCCACAGTGCTTTCTCTAAATGGAAAGGTCAGGCAAGGTCAGATATTCAGCAATGTGACAATGATTTGCTCCTTTCTTGACTTAGGTCCTATAAAAGAAGAGCCAAGGCAAGGATTTGGTGCCAGGTGGTATACTTGGAAGATAAGTCAAAGAAGCAGAAGTAAGGGCATAAGGCTAGGTTGACAAGAAAAAAGAAGCTAATGTAAAAGCACATGGTGGCAATTACTATAGGCGAGAGAGCTCAATTTCCTCCACAGCCTGGGCAAGTGCCTTCCATTTTTCAGAAATGCCATCTGAAGCACCCAAGTCTAAAGTATTATTTACTAGCTCATTTTCTATTGGTTGATAACTTTCTCTTGCAGACTTACACTCCTAAACTTCCAGTCTTGGCTGATCTGTGATAGAGAAAGCCCCAGCTAAGAAGCCAGCCTTTATGATGTAAAACTGCCCATCACAGCTGCAGAAAAAATCAGTGGTGATCCCAGAGCTGAAATGCAGGAGCTGCACAAGACACCTTTCACAGCTGCAAAGGCAAATCGTTAGTTAAGGGACTTTAACTTCAGCACCTTGTTTGTTTCCATAAATACCTCATCACCGCAGTTCTCAGCAGTTCCCCGCTGTGTTGCATGTAATACCATAGGTATGACCTAAGCTTCCAAGACACTTTTGCTATAAAGGAGGAATCTTAAATTCAGCACTGAGTCTCATCAGACCAGGACTCACTGAGTGTGTGAACAGAGGCAGTGCAAAACCAGACTCTCAAATCTACAAACTTCTCCTCTTACAGTAACTCTACCCAGAGTACACATTCATCTTGCCGAAGAAAACACATGAAGACTTGCTGGGTTGGATGGACATGTGTATAAGTCCTAATCCTTTGGTGTTCTCTCTGCAGTCATACATAAAGCAAATTTCCATAAAGAGACAAGCGAAAGCAAAAGCAAACAATCTTCTATAGTACTTACCCACCACTGCGCGCCGACAGCATTACAGAGAGACTGCAGACTGAATAGGTAAGTCCACCTCCACCTAGTGTAAACACCTCATCATTTAAGCCAGTGGCACTGAGACCACAGCATGTATCAAAAACCACCTGGACAGGTAATCAGCAGACAGGAGCCTCTGCTTGTCAAAAAAAAAAAAAGACTGTAGTGTCTTTACCAAGTTCACAAGATTCTGATACCCATCAAAGTTTAAATTTGGTAATTTAAAGTTTAAAGTGTAAAGTAGGTGAAATTTTCACCTACTTCTCAGAGGACTAAACTATTATCTATAGTATATAAAGAACTCAAAAATATTTTACCCCCTTAAATAAAAGTTCCAATCCAAAAACGGGCAATGAAATGAGCAGACAGTTTTCAAATAAAGAAATTCAAATGGCCAATAGCTACATGAAAAAAATGTTCAGTCCTTAGAAAACTGCAAAACCAAACAACCCTGAGGTTTCACGTTACTCCAGAAAGAACGGCTATTAGCATGGACTCCAAAAACAACCTATGCTGGTGAATTTGTAGGGAAAAAAGAACTCTTCTCCACTGATGGGAATGTAAAGGACTGCAATAACTACAGAAATTAGTAGGTGGTTCCTCAAAAAACTAAAAATACTATAGATTTCATTTGACCCAGCCATTCCTCTTACCTTCCCAAGAGTTAGGGACATTGTATGATAGTGTTATGTGCACACCAATGTCTATAGCAGCACAACCCATAATAGCTAAATCATCAAAGGGACCTACAAGTCCATGTATAGATGAATGGATAAAGAAAATTGTTATGTGTATAGAGAGTACTATTCAAGAATAGAGAAAGAAAACCTTGAGTCATTTGTAGGAAAACAGATGCACCTCAAGACCATACTAAGTGAAAATCAGACACAAAAGCTTAAACATCACACAGTATTTGAGAAACCCAAATTACACATAATTTAAAGAACAAAATAAAAGATGGTAGGAAACAGGGAAGCAGGCTTTGTGGAGATGGTAAGGGAATGTAGGATCAAAGGTAGACAGGAGGGAGGGGAGAGGAAGGAAAAGCAAAAAGGATTACGATACAGATATGTACCAGTTCACCATGATGAATATATTCATGATAGATTAGAAATGTGTTCTAATTTTAAAAAGTTTTAAAACAAAGTTTAAGAACCATGGAATTAAGGTTGGACCAGATTCTCAAATTTTCCTGTGTAAATGACTCTCCTGACTGATTCCCTAGGACTCCTGCGGGGCCAGAGTCTGCAGCGCGGGAACCTCCAGGTGATTCCAGTGGTGCTGAACGTATACTCAGCAGGCAAGGCTCACAGCACAGGGGCAGTGACCTCGGATAACCGCAGGAAGAACATGCAGTAGCAGCTTTACATATGTGTCCCTGTTTTCTGCTCTCCTCTAGTGCACACGTCTACCTTTGCACTTTTTTTTCCTGTGCAGGAGAACAAAAATATCATGCTAGGCTGGTGCTTTTTTTGGGGGGGGGGGTAAATTCTGTGCCATGTTTTAAGTGCCCACTGTATCTGTCTTCATTACTTTTCTCTCATTGCTGAGACAAAATACCTGGCTCCCAAAATTAAGGAAGGAAAGATTTGTTTAAGCTCACAGTTGTGGAGGTTTCACTCCAATCTCCATGCCCTCCTCTTGCACAGCCTCAGGGTGTTACAAAGTGAAGATCCTGGCCCCCTGCTGAGTCACTTCAACTTCTAAACTTCTCAAGTTGATACAACGAACAACATCCTGAAGCAGTAAAGGCATATCCTCTACACACTAGGATGAGTTACTTAGCTAAGTTTCTAGACTTCTCAAGTTGACATAGTGTATCAACCATTACAGTATCCAAGGTATTATTTCAACATGTAACCATGGAAAAGTTTTTAATGAGATAGTTTACTTT
This sequence comes from Dolichotis patagonum, assembly GCA_004027295.1. Lineage (NCBI taxonomy): Eukaryota > Metazoa > Chordata > Mammalia > Rodentia > Caviidae > Dolichotis > Dolichotis patagonum. Next base: position 11,644 of record PVJX010031282.1, read on the forward strand.
GTTTTTGTACTAGGTCATAGGAACCCAGGGTACACTTTACACTCAACCACAGGTTCAGTAGCAATGTGTAGTTAGTGACTGCACTGGTGTTATAGTTGATATTTACATGCACAAACACTGAGCCAAAGTAAAGCTTTCCTCATTTAACTTTCAGATGTCAGGAATTGTGTCTTAGTGAAGAGGAAGTAACTAAGAGAGCTGGCTTCTGCATGGTCCTCAAAACCCAGCTCATAGGACTGATTTGGAAGTTTTGATTCCACCAACTGACATATTTCTTTTTGAGAATTATGCACACTTTATTCTTGATCCAACCTTAACATTAAGAAGCAACAGGTCCATCATCCAAAGAGAGAAAAAGTATCCAAGCACCTCTTAATCTTTATTTGTTGTGAGTGTGAGTATATGTGTATGTGCATCTGTGTGTGTATGTGTGTGTGCGCGCACACACACGATCCTCTAGCCTTTCATTGGCTTCCAGAGAAGTCTAATTATCCCAGTTTTCCTGGGATAGTCCCAATTCTAGCATTGAAAGGTTCATTTACCAGGAATTGCCTCCACTCCAGGCAACCATGGTGGCCACTCTATTTACCTTTCCAAATATGTCTTTCATATATTTACCAAGGGTGCAAGCAGGGTTTGCCTGGGGAGGAGAAATTGTTTCAGCACTCTATCGAGAGCTGAACATCTTAGTGCAGAATTAATAACATATTCAAGCTCTATGTCCCAACAAGCAGTGCACCCTGTTTTGGTTACTTATCTCTCATTGCTGGAACAAAATACCCAACAACCAAATTTAAGGAAGGAAAGGTTTATTTACCTCAGTTTGTGCAGGATTCATTCTGTAATCAGCTGGCTCCAAAGCTTGGAGGCATGGCACAGGGGCAACCCTTCAAAGTGGCAGAAGACAGCAAAGCAACAAGAACCAAAGTCAGGGGTAGAGCAAGCCTCTTTTCCTGCCTTATACTGTAAGCAGGCTACACCCCTTGGGTGGGTGTAGCACTCACCCCAACTCCATGCCTCAGAATGTTTACAAAGTAAGGTCCCTGGTCCCCTGCTGAATCACTTAGTTAAACTTCTGACCTTCTCAAGTTAACACAATGGACAATATTCTAGAGAAGCAAGGGCATGTCCTTTACACCCCAGGATGGAGAACTGCTGAATTACTTACTTAAGTTTCTAGACTTCTCAGATTGAAACAGTGTATCAACCGTAACACATCCTCTCTACATACTGCTTTACCTTGGTTCTAATGTCGATTCTGAGCCTTGTTTTCCCTCACTGTTTTTATGGCCATGAAAGTATGTAAAAGCACTTTTAAAACTTTAAAACAGTAAATAAACATATCTACTGCTAATGTTACAGAGCAAATAGTATGTGCATTATTGCATTTAAACCTAACAACATACCTAGAGGTGAGAACTTTTCCCCATAATACAGATGTGGAAACTACAGCTCAGCAAAACAACTGGCCTATGATAAGACAGTGTACTGAGTCTTAGAAGTGTAACTTAAACCAAAGGCTCTCTCTGAAGCCCACAAACATGACAATGGAAGAAAAAGAATGGGAAGACACATAAATGTCAAAAATAATCTCCACGCTGGAAGAAAAATGTTCCAAAAATGAAGGCTTTGACCTCAAAGCAAAAAAAATTTTCTAAAAGACTTTGTCAAGTCTACATTCTTATTTTCAATTTGCCAACATACTCCATCTTATTATTATTTAATTGATATAATATCACAGTGCCCAGACACCATTCAGATTACAGAAAGGGGAAATAATTGCATATAAAATTAAGAAGGTGGTGATAAATTGGGATCACCAAAGAAAACTCTTAATAAACTCTAGGGAAAGGCCACCCAAGCCACATGAAAGCTTTCCCTGTGTAAAGAATATAAAAAAGAAGTTTGAGGTACATTGTAGGAAGTTCACGTTAGTCTCAAGGCAGGCAACCTAGAAAATATTTCTGAATAAAATAACAGAGAATTAAAACATATAAATAATCAGTATGCAATAAAAAGCTGGGATGTGTCTTATGCACAGACCTAAAAAAAGCCTTCATGACAAATTTTAAAAAGACCTTTAAAGGGAAATTCTAACAAAATATTCCTCTGACCTAAAAAGTTTCTTTAATCAGGCTGAGTCTAGGGCTGAAACACAAACTCTCTAGACGAGAGGAATGATAGCTAGTTTTAATCAGTGGTCATTAATTCCAAACCAATAGGCAGAAAATAGGGTGATGACAGGGAGTGGTAGGGTACTAGAGCAAACTGTAGAGTACTTACTTCCTCTGACGGAAAAGAACTACTAAGGTACCTAATTGTTGTTATGCAGGAAGGTGGACCCTGGGGAACCCCATAATGGACAATTAAAAATAAAGACCTGAATACCTAGAGGCATTTGCCAATGAAGTTTTCTATTAAATTTCTTGGGAACCAGGACACACAAATCTTTTAACATTGTAAGATAAAATGAGTTTGAACAAACGCTACCACACAGTAACTGCTGGCTACTAAGCATCTATTTGGCCAACTATGTTTCAGTGTGATAACTTGAGGCCATTTCCTGAGATGTGAAAGAAAGTTTATTTTTAAAATTTGGGGGTGCTTCTGATATAGGAGAATGAAACGCACAACCTACTATGTCGGAGTTCGTGTTCTCTAAAATCGAAGAATGAATTTTAGGAACAGAGGTGGAGAGTAGAATATATTTATTGAAAGAAAGAAAGCTTCTGTCTGGAGAGAGACAGAAGGGGGTACCCAGCAGGTTGCCCGAGACTGTCTTTTCTAGGGACTTTTATAGAGTAAAACCATGGGTTCAAGGTGGGGGAAGACTGGGAGCTCACAAGGCAGATGGGCCTAAGGTAGGGCATAACTATAGTTAGCCAAATAAGGTCAATAGTTCAGGTAAAATTGATTACATTAGGGACAAATGTTGAAGCAAGTCACTTGGCAAGCCGCAATTCTTGGAGCTGTGACGTTTCCCATAGAAGGATGGGATAGTGGCTCCAGGGTGAAAGGGAACTAATTAGAATATCATTCTTTAGGATGTGGATTCATTTGTTTGATCCTTTGTCTTGAGGCCTGGCCCACAGCAGGAGGTGTCTGTCTCCCTTGCAGTTTCCAGGTGTCAGCACTGGCTCTATAGAGGACCTAGCCCTACCTCACTGTCTATAATATTTCTGACTAACTCAGCTGCCTGCTACATTTCTGGCAGCCAATGAGTACAGAAGGGGGCAACGACCATATAAAGACACTTCATTCACATTACTATTTTATCTCCTGATATTTCAAAGAGGACAAGATGGATCTGAAAAGAAAGGGTTAGCCAGAGCCTTTATCACTGTCCTTACAGAGTTCCAGCTTTTAGCCAGAGTGCAATGTGTGGGTCTACATGTGTATGTATGTGTTGAGAGACACCAATTTTATTTTTAAAAGGTAGACAAAGATCTGTGTTAAAGTCTGGTAACTACAATGCACATGACCCCAGATCCGTTTACTGTGCGCAGAGATAAAATGGATTGCGGATAACTTGTTCATGAGGTACTCTCGATGACCACTTTCTGGGCGAGCTTTTAGTAGTTCTCATCCCTCTTGGGCCAAAAGAACCAACTCAGCTTGATTTTTAAAATTCTGGTTTATCCCCTTATGATCACCAACGCCTCCAAGCGCTCACCTTCTTAGAAACTCACGAAGAACCCTCTTCACCAGCTGCAGCTGGTATTTTGAAAACAAGATGCCACTTCACTGGGCCACTGGGCTCTAGGCTACTTACAGGTATTCTTTTCTCACAAGGAGGCAAGAGGATCAAGACTCTTTGTATAAATGTTTCCATGAAACAACTAGCATATGGCCACGACTAAGAATGTTTATAGCTCGTGCATGGTTTCTGCCAAAGTCTCACTGAGGCCAACGCAGTGTACACAGAGCCGAGAGAGGATGCCAGAAATGTATGATAGTTCAAGGTGCTAGGTTTTAGGAGAAACTCCAACAAGAATTACAAGGGCAGGCACTTGGCTGATAGAGAAAATGGAATCATGATGACTGAAGAGTACTGTGAGGAGCAAAGGTCATGGGAAATTTGAGCACTGCATTTAAGACTTACAGGTCTGTCATGAGAGGCCAGAAAGCATAATTAAAATCACTGGGTAAAAATTAATTTATTCTGCAAGCATTTACTTCCTATCTGTGATATATTAAGGACTGTGCTAGAGGCAATAAACTCAATGATGAGCTTTGCCACAGTAAAGCTTAAATCAAGCCTTATTAGGAGCATAAAAAAACAGGAGATGCAGATATTTTGAGAAGAAACTAGAAGTTATTTGGGGGCTCCTAAACACAGGTAACCTAAGATATGTTCAGTAAAGAAAGTTGTCAATATAAGCATGACAGATGTTTAGATGTTCAAATGACTAGCCATACTGCCATCAGAATTCCTCTGCATAATACTTTTAACTTAATATCTTATCAGCTCAATTTTATTTTACAGGTAACTTTTGACTAAATTGGGAATATTATCTCCACCCTTTTTACAGGCAACAAAACTAAGTTCAAACGTCAGCATGCCTTGCCAGGATCACAGTCTTCAGTGAACTATTGGAAAAATACGTCATCCAAAGAGAGGGGTGATTTTAGATATCATCACTTTTAGATATCATCACTTCACCAAACAGAGGATTCCTTTCCACAGTATCCATGGGGGTCTCAGAGGGACTTTCAAATAGGAAATACCACCAGCAGTCAAATACCACCTTGATTAGCAGTCAAGGGAGATCCCTTCTGGGTGACTCTTGTCTATACCTACCTCTACTTCATATTTCTTTTCTCCCCAAGACAGCCTTTTTTAGCCCTTTTTCCTCCTCTTGAAAAACATAGCTCTTGCCTACCTCAGGACCTTTGAACTTCCTTCTATCTGAAACACTCTAGCACTTAATCTTTGGGTGGATGGAGCTCCCTAGTCATTCATGCCATACCATTATCCCATTTAATATACACCTGCTTTTAATATTCATTAAAGTTGCACTCTTATGTGTGTATCAGTTGTAAGTGTTAACTCCACCCAAACATATCTAAAGTCCCAGAAGTCTTAGAGACCTTGTCAATCTTATTTATCACATCATGAGTATCCAGCACATGGCAGGAACTTGAGCTTCTCTTGATTATTGATCAAAATCATACTGAAAAACTGTGGCATATGTCTTCAATATGGAGAACAGAAACTTCAGGATATTTTTGTGTGTGTAACCAACACACAAAATCAGACTTGGTAAAAGACAGTTAATTTTCCTAGTATTGATGCATTCCTCCCCTTGCAAGAGGACCAAACTACAAAAGTTAAATTGAAATCTCTCCTGCCTGGGATGAGTTTCACTCTCTGCTTACTGACTGGAGCCTCTACATTTCAATTACCACAAGTGTCAGCACAAATAACACTCACTCCAATGCCTTGGCTCTGCAGAAACTGAAACGCAAGTCCACCGAGCTAGAAACACCTTCATGGATATAGTTGTGTTTTGAAGCATTTCCATAGCTACTGGAAGAGTTCCCAGCAGAGGCTTCCTAACTTCTAGCAATTATCTTAAGGTCTGATTAGCATTTTAAATGTCACCTGTATAAATTAAAATTGTTTACAGCTCCCAATGTCATTATTTGAGATTCATGATTTTACCACAGCTAGCCAAAACTCACTTCTTGGAAAATTTCATCCTAAGTGTTCCCTGCTGGATTAGGCTTGTCACATTCCCTCTCCTGGTTCAAATATCTAACTTCCCTTTTATTCTACATTTTAGTAGTCTCAGCTTCTGTCTCTGGAACATTTTGTGAATGTGAGGTGTCAAACTTGGCAGGGAGACTATTTGAAAACAGTTCTTTTGGTTATTTAAGCTGTTCGGTCTCCAGCTGGCTAAAAGAAAACAAATAAAGATCTGTGAGTATAGTTCTATATCAATCAAGCATCATCTGTCTTGTTGATGTGCATGTTACTTTCCTAGAGATTAGAGAATAGGATAGTGATTTTTGAAGGTTTGCTATACTTCTGTTCATTTTTTACTAAAAACAATATTTTAAAACTCTCCTTTTATGTATACAATCTTTATGCAAGTAATATTTCACTAATTTACTTTGTTTTGCTCTGTAATTACAGAGTCCAAAGGCATTTCATGTTTTTCTAGTCAAAGGCAGCAGGATATCAGAGAAAAGTCCTGGGATATGAAAGCACTTGGGTGAATATTCCTTCCTTTGTCCTACTACCTACAGATCTAAGACTTTAAGCAAGTCCTTTCACGTCTCTGCCTCAGCTTTCTTATAGCCAATCTTTTATAAGAAATAATCATGAGGGACAAATAGAGACCCTTCCCTCTGTCTAGCTGGAACTCAGACCAACACACAGGAGAGGGCTCAAGGGGCAGCCTTAGATATCTTAAATTCCCTTTAGACTGTGCCACTTCTCTGCTTATGAACCTTAAAATGAAGAGATTGGCAAATCTTTTCTGTAAAACACCTAACACATATTCTGGTTTCTGTGAACCATGATCTGTCACTACTCAATTTTGCTTTTGCAACATCAAAGCAGCCACAGACAATGTGAAAACAATGGGTATGCCTCTGTTTCGCGAAGCTGTCCCCTTCCACTATCCAGCCTCATCTCCTGCCCGTCTACCTCCACACGTGTTCAGCCTCACAGGACTCATTTCTTCTGGCATGTGCCAAACTTGCTGTCTCCTCCTTTGGGGACTGTACTAGCTATTTCCTTTGTGGTGGGTGTGATTCCAGATCAGCACATGTTTGCTTCCTTAGCATCAACCTTTGGTTAACACCATCAGCTCAGAGACGTTTGCAAGACCTCTAATCCACAGCCACCATTTAACTGACCCCTGCTTTGTTCTCAACTAACAGTGGCACAAAGGGCTCAGTTCTACAATAATAGTTCTGACATTTTCTCAATCTTACGTAGAAAATGTTTTATCATTTTGGGTTAAGTGTGATGTAATTTACACAATGTGAAATTTACCACTTTAACCATTTTAAGTGTACAGCTCAGAGGCAATTACGTACACTCGAATTGTGCAAACATCATTACCATGTCCAGAACTCTTAATCCTACAAACTGATGTTCTTTGCACATAAAACAATAACTCCTTCTTTCTCCTCCTCCTTCTTTTTCTCTACCCAGGCTCTGGCATCTTAGCAATTTTTAACACTAACTCTTATCATGTAGAATCAGATGAATGAAACATCAACTTCTTCCATCAAATATTCTCACCAAACTTCCATCTCTGAGCCACTTCAATGTAGAAATTCTAGAACCATTATTGCTATCTGATGTTCTTTATATTTGTTCTGTTCTCTCTTCTGCACTGCATTAGCTTTAAGCTCCATGACAACAGGGGCTGTCTTTTTTTTCTCACCAGATGGCAAACATCTGGCATGAGCAAGCCAGGGTGGATGTGATTCATTTGGATGCTTAATTAAAAGATTGGACAAAGAAGTTCCAATTGCCACTGTGTTAGACAGACTTAAAGCACATGCCAAAAACTGCTTAAGAAGAAAAGAGAGTGAATTTTAGCGAGAATTGAAAGCAAAAACATGAGCACCTGGAGGGCCAAGTGCTGTCTAATTACATCAGCTGGGCCAGGTACTATTGGGTAAAGGAGAGATAAAACAAGATATGTGGGTAGAAATGCAGGTAGAAAATACCATGTAATTTCTGCAGAGAACTTGAGATTACTAGAAAGATAGGGCTGAGGAAGTTGGGACTTAGTTTGCTAAAGACCCTGAAAGTCTGGGTTTATTATTATTATAGGTCCTGTGAACCCCCTGGTTTTTGAATCAGGCAATGTCATGATGCCAGGTGATACATAAAGAATACGTTCATTGCATTTTGCATAAAATCTTTGTTTTCAAAACTTCAGCCACAACTGGAGGCAAATGTTAACATTTTCACAACAGAAATGAATCTTTTCATAAAGTAGAGGGGAACAGAAGGTACTGAGTATCTTTAGAAAAATATGTGCATCTGTCTTGCCCAAGAAGACAGTACTGCTCCATGTGGATCGATCTTACTCTATCTCCTTCTGATCTCTACTCGCACTCCAGTCACATGTTCCCATGACTCTTAACGCAGCCAGATAGAGGATGTGCTGACTCACAGTGTGGAGCTTGGGGGTGCTGCATACTTTCCTGTCCAGGAGCAATCATTCACAAAGGATGTGACTCACCAACCAACTCTGATCGTGCCTTCATGTGACAGACCTCTGAGAATCCTGACTCATCCACCGAGCCATAAAGAGATTGTTTTAAAGTGATTGAAATCACACAGTAACTTTACACAAACAGAGCCAGGGACTGAACTTACGCATTGATTCAGACAGCATCCTGCTAGGACAGATCCTATGTGTAACATCTACCTGAAAGTACTATTCCTGCCAAGGTTAAGCTATGTTGGAAACTTGCTGTGCATAGCTGATCTTATTAGGCAGTTGAGTTCTATAACTATGTATCTATGTTTCAGGTTCTTAAGGAATTCACTGTTCAGCGGGGAAGTTAGCTCAGCTCAGTAAGGGTTAATTAGAAGGAAGATAGTGGAAAGAGTTTAGAAACCAATTGATATGATACCCTCTACTCCTTTTGCAAGTTTGGAAACTGAATGGCTGAGGTCAAGGTAAAAGAAGCAAATGTGCAACTAACATGATGGAGAAGGAAGGGTGAGATAAAACAAATGCTGTTGCCTTTATGGAGTCTTTACTTTTTTTCATTGGTTTTAAAGTGAGAGATAGCACTATATGCTTTCATCATGTACAACACTCTATCTATCTATCTATCTATCTGATATATAACAGAGTCTGCCAAAACAATGTGTACATACTTCAGGAAAACAAAATCTTGAATACATATTTTAATACTAAATTTACCAAGCCATCATGAGATCAATATAAGTTACATTTGGCCTCCACAATTATAAGCAATGCTTAAAGTGGTAGCCATCAGCTTCCAGGCATTTATTTGTACAGAAAAATGCTCCTTGGGTAACCTCAGTCACTGGGATCGCTTTAGACGCATTTTCAATTTGTTCTCTGAGGCCAGCAGTGTAGAGGGTTTTCTGTGATGTACAACATCCCTTAGGGTCCCCCATATGAGAGTAACACCATCTGTTGAAAAAATATCATGCTATTTTTTTTCCTGAAGTGTGTATAACTTTTTGGTAGACTCTGTATTTTTTTTTATTTAAAAGAGAATAAAACAAAAGGGGGCAGTACAGAGCAGATCAGAAGAGGACAACATAGGCAACACAGTACTTTACATTAAGTCAACTGGACATCAACAGTATCTAACACCATATCTCTTACTCTGCTATAGTTGAGCATAGTTTCAATTACAATGATACCAAACATCACACAATAGTATAAAGCAATGCATAGAGTGAAAGAATTACAGGGCTTTCTGAACCAAATAACAGAAAATGATCAATGGGTATTATAATATCTCATTTTTGATAAAAAAGAAAAAAATTTGTTTCAACTATCACACATATTCAAGTTCCAATGAGACACAATGTGGTAGATAAAACCAATGGTAATAGAACAAAAAAAAAGCATGGTAGGACTTCTAAGAAGGATAATATTAAATCAGCAATAGCTGTCATAATGTTTTCTTCAAAACAGCTGTTCATATCATCACGTATGATATAGTCAAACAAAACAGGATAACACCATTCCAACTGATGATTTAAAACTTTGAAAGACT
>PVJX010031283.1:0-21322 GCA_004027295.1 Dolichotis patagonum
CCATTCATGGCAGCACAAGACAGTAAAAGCAACAAGAAAGGAGGAGGAGCAAGCCTCTTCACCTGCCTTATATTGTACACTAGCTATCCACCCTAGTGTGTGTGTAATGCTCACACTCCCAATCCCAGCACTAGACAATGAGATAATCACAAACTCTAGATTCATCCACCTCCAAAAAGCCTGACCCCCATGACTGCATGGGGAACATCTAGACACAAGTCATTGTATCAGCCTCAAGTACACAGCAAGGCTCTGTCTCAAAAAAATCTACCACTAACTTTTCTTGATAATAGACATTGTCTATATATATAATGAAATGCTATGAAGAAATTATTGAAACAAAAATGTACACATATTATGCAATTTAAAGAATGATAATAAATTTAATGTTTCCATACTCCTCACTTAGCTTAACAAATAGAACATTACCAATACTTCTGAAAGAACCTATTTGTAACTCACAAATCTCTTTTTCTCCAGCCCTGGGGATACTAAAGTCTTCAATTTACTTTTTTTTTTTTGTACTGGGATCAAACTCATAACCTCACATTTGCCAGGCAGGTGCTCATGCTGCTGAGCTAAATCTCCAGCCCCTACTTCTTTTCTTTATAATTTCACCATACAAATATGTGTCCCTAAATAATATATTGTTTGATTTTTCCTGTTTTCAACTTTTGTTTTATTTTATTTTTTTGGTACCGGGGATCGAACTCACGAACTTGCACTTGCCAGGCAGGTGCTTACACCACTGAGCTAAATCCCCAGCCCTGTTTTCAACTTTTGTGTAGATATAATCATACTGCTTGCATGATTCTATGACGTGTTGCAATGTCAGGTCTATTATATATCTGTGGTAGTTAGGGTGGGGTTTCAAACTGACTGATTTTGGGACCTGTCGCAGTGAAGCATGCTTCTAAGTGTATTTGGGTGGTTCATGTAGCTTTAGGGTCTATATTTGGTCCCTTGCTCCTTACCACTCTGGCATTCTTTCCTCCCTGTTTCGTTTCCCAGCTTCTATGAGCTAGGCAGCTTTGCTCCTTCACATCATTCTGCTATTATGTCTCTGCTTTGAAGCCAGCTAAAAAGTCATGGGCTTAACCCATTGAAACTCTGAGCAAATTAAACCTTTCCTCCTTTTAGTTTTGGATGTTGGGTATTGTGTTTCAGGGATGAGAAAGCCAATAAAATTTGTACCAAAGAAATAAGTCGTCGCTATGCCTGTGCTTGACCAATGTGTTTTAGAAGCCTTGGGAACTGGGCTGCAGGAGTTTGGAAAGGTTTCAAAATGCAGACTAGAGAAATCTTAGAATGCTATAAACAGTCTGGTGGGTGATTCTGGTAGAATGTTGATAGAGATGCAGGCAATAAAGACCAGGCTTGGGAGGTTTAACCTGGAACAAGGACGCCATTGGCAGTTAGATTAGAGGTCATGTGTGTTATTCTCTGACAAAAAAATTGTCTACATTTTGCTATGTCCTGAAAATCTGATGGACATTGAGATTAAGGGTGGTACACTAATTGATCTGGGGGAGGAAATTTCGAGGTAGCCCAACATCCATGTTTATGGTATGAGTACTGTTTGCTGCTTTTAGCCAATTCTACTTTGAGAATCAAGAGCAAACAGCAGACCTGAATGATCTGAAAAATATTGGGAAAAGGAAAGTGTGGATTCTGAAAAGAATGGTACTAAGAGGAAGTGAAGGAAAAAAAATCCAATCATTTTATATAAGGACAAGAGGGTATCTCAGGAATCACCACGACCCCATCCATTTCAGGCTCAAGGGTGCAGAAGTGTCAACTCTTTAAAGAAGAGAGTCCCTGGGACCACTGCTCAGGAACAACCTCCTAGAGAATTGATTTTCCAGTATTCATTTTACCATGTCCAGCCATTCAGAAGATCAAAAGCCTCTGCAGTCATTATTTACAGGGTCTTGGCTACTGTTTCCACTGACAGCTGACATAGGCATTGATCTATGTGATGTTGGTTTTATCAAAATGTAGAACGCAAGAGTTGTGGGATCAGGGAGGCACCTGCCCAGATCTCAAAGGAAGCCCTGGGAGGCCAGGCAGTGTGCCTTTGGGAAGACAGTATTTGAAGCTGAGAACGAAGCCAAAGGTGCACTGGAGACCCCAGAAAGCCAGAGACACCAGGAAACTGAACACTTGCCAAGTAATACTAATTGTTCTAATGTGTCTTGTCAGTTTTTCTCTTGTTCATACTTCTGATGTCAAATGCATTTTTTTTTTTTGAGACAGGGTTTTGCTATACAGTTCAAGTTGGCCTTGAACTTACTTTGTAGCCCAGGCTGGCCTCAAACTCATGCCTCAACCTCCTCATCAAATGTATTTTATGTACTTATAAAAGTATAATTTGAGAATTTTTGCAAGTTTGATTTTGTTGTTTCTGATGGCACTCCTGTATGGTGGTTTCTTTCCTCATGTGTTTTACTGTCTTAAGATATGAGGTCATGGTCCTTGGAACATTATATGAATTCTTTGAAGCCTGAGTTTAAAGTGTGTCCCGTGGCCCTGAAGCAAGGCCAGCAGATCGCTGTAGCTGCTGGTTTCAAACAGGAGCCTAAAGAGAATTCTTTCTGTGGTCTGTTGGCCATTTCAGAACTTTGGAAATGGAATGGTCAATTCATCAGAAAGAAATAGCAGGTGAGTATGGCGGACTTTGGGGGGCCTGCAGGGGAGAGACAAGGAGCTCTTCCCCTCTCTGGGGGCGGCTGAGAGTGTGGCAGATTTTCGGCAGCCAGAAGGAGAGAGACCCTGGTGCGTCAGGACCTGCACTGTGTGGTTGACTCAGGGTGCCGGGAGAACAAGGAGCTTCTCCCCTCTCTGGGGGGTGAATGTGAGGCACGAGCTGAGAATTGAACATCTCATGTCGTCCTGTCCCCTGTCCCGTGTCCCTCCCCACCTTAGCAAGTGGGAGCCAGTGAACTACACATCTTGTGAAAAGATTGATACGTTATTTAGTATGAGCTCCCCATATGCAAAGATATGGACAGCCATTTGGAAGAGAACGTGAGACAATATGACAGATCTCGGGTTGTCTAGCTTTGAAATTTATGCTTTCTTATGTCCCGTTCTGTTCTGTTTTGTTGTGTTTAATTTTACCCCCCTTAAAATAAAATTTAAAAGAGAGGGGAAAAGAAAGTGCTCTAAAGCATATAACTGCATGTATGTTTAAGTGTGCAAGATAGATGACCACATTACTGTTTTTGTTAGATTGCTGAGCAGAACTGTTAACAGTCTCACTGTTTGAATGTCTACTTTGTATGCTTTAATTTTGTAACTTGAACAACTATTTCCAAGGATGACAGTATTTAACTTATCAAGTGGTGGATTTCTTAGTGTTTTTGTTTTTGTTTTTGTTTTGTTATTGTTCTTTTATTTTTTGCTTTTGGAATTCTGTATTGTTGCTATCCTTTTTCTGTTTTGTTTGGTTGTTTTCTTTGTTTTTTCTTTTTAAATAAAATTAAAAAAAATAAAGGGTGTCCCATCAGAGTTTGTGTTTGCCAGGTGCTTGAGAACTGCCAGTCTAGGATCACTTATGCTAAATTTTCAGATTGGGAGATTTTAGGCCACTAAACAGTATAAATATACAGAATTCATACGTCCTACATGCTTTGTGCTTAGAATTTTCAGGACTGACTGAAATAGGCATGGATCTCTGCATGTCACTCTGTTGGGTGACTTTGGGTGACTTTTTCCTTACACCATCCACTTAGTGGGCCATCTATAGAGCATTTTAGCTTTATGTGAAAATCTCTGCTCTTTGTGAGTGTTCTAAAGATTGAACTCGGAGTTTCAAGCATGCTAAGAATGGGCTTTGCCACTAAGCCACATCCAAGCCCTGAGGGTCTGCGCTTTGCTTTTCCATGAGGACTCAAACTTTTCTCCTGCTTCTTTCAAGATGCAGGCTTATTAAAGCTCAAGTGCTAGGTCATCAGGGATCAGGAGATGCTCTTGGGGCCAACACTCATCACTTAATATTCTGGTTGTTTATGTCTTCTTCCTCTCAGATATTTCCTTTATATTCTAGACAAGGTAACAAATCCACTTAAACAACTGTTTCTTTTTTAAAAATATGGTCATCTAGCATTTTTTTTTTGTGAGAAATGTTAAATATTCTTTATTTGGTATTGTATTATACATATACCACACTAAAATGCCTTTCAGTAAGTAAAAGGCAGCACTTTTTAGATACAGGGAATTCTAATTAAATTGGCATAGTCAAGACCAAAAATAGAGACATTGCTCCTTGTCTTCAACCACTCCTTTAACTCTCTAAACACAAATTGAAACAGGGGAGTCTTGCTTGATTTTGAGAATAAAGGATTTCCCCAGTATTTAACCAGTTAAATAAATCTAAATATAAAACCAGCCTTCAATAGGTTTTGAGATGACGTTCTCAATCTTTATGTAAAGTCAAACATTACTAATCAAGTCCAACCATGTATTTAGAAAGGAAAAACAGTGATAGTATTTACTGAACTGAAATTACTATCAAAACTTGAAAAAAATATCCATTTAACTACAAGCCAATTTTACTTAAATCAGGACTGTCCAACAAAAATATTCTGCCAGCCACTCATGATCTGAATTCTGGTGTATGAGATGTATTAAATTATGGTACACATAAAAAAGCCATGAGACATTTCTGTTCTATAATAAATAAGGCAGTGACTATTACTTATTAGTAGCCTTTTTGAGATAAGCTATTAAGTCTGCCCTTTCTCCCTTCTTCTTGATGCCAGCGAAGATCATTTTTGTTCCTGGGATGTATTTCTTGGGATTCTTCAAATACTCCATCAATGTATCTTCTCCCCAGGTGATCTTTGTTCTTGTTGACATCTGTGTAAGAGAATCCAGGAGACTGACCTGTCTTCCTCCCAAACAGACCATGGAGATTTGGTCCGGTCTTGTGCTTGCCTCCCTTCTCAACAGTGTGGCACTGGGCACACTTCTGTACAAAAATCTTCTTGCCTTTCTCAACATCACCTATTTTTAAACCTGTTGCGGCTTCCGCGCCGAGTGGTCACCGCTCTTTCCTAGTTACCACGAGGAAGGTTCCAGTTTAGAAGTCCGATGTCCCGCTCTCCCGTCATCTAGCATTTTTAAGTGTTCTTTACTGGGAGAGTTATACTGGGCAACTAGGGCATCGTATTGTTAAATATGAGTATTCGAAAATCTCAATGTTTTATGATGCTATAGTTTTTAAATTATTAAATATTTGACATATACAAAATATATGAAGTATAGGATATTATAATAAATCTCCATCCAGCTTAATAAGTAAGGCATTACAAACACATTCCTTGCCACAATTCTAACACTGAGGAAACCCGTTAGGTATTGAATTTCCTTTTTTTCCCACAGAACTCTGGCTCAAAGGCAGAAAGACCAGGTTTCAATGCCGTGTTAAATGCTGGAGGGGACACCATTTGGGAACTTTAGCAGACCTGAAAACTGCCTCCAAGAACAAGTCCTGCAGTCATGGTGACATGAGGAGCTGCCTGACCGGACACATTTGATTAGATTAGAAGAAGAAAAAATATTGATCAATTTTACCTCCTAATATTTGGAATTGTGAGCACTTAGATTTAAAACAAATAAACTTCTAGGCTTGGGGGCAGCTATATTTGGGCATTGCTATGGCTGTGTCCAGATGTCCCCTAAAGCTTCGTGCAGTCATAGGGGTGCTTTTCAGGGGTGGCTGGATCTAGTGTGTGGTGCTGAGACCAAGAGTGTGTGATTAAAAAATCATTCCACTGTTAGGTTTGCCATGGTTCTGGTTAGGATTAATCTGGAGGCCTAAGATTAATTTTGTCATCAATGTGCATGAACAGGTCTGTCAGAACCACATTTAGTCTTTAAACTCTTTATATTGATGAACTATTAACTTTAACTTTATGAGTTTGATTATATTAAACAATGAATGCTTGACAGGAAAAAATAACAAAAATACAGTATTGAGTTTTTAATATTTATTGTGCTTACAAAAAAGCATCAACATTTTCAACATTGTCTGTTTTTTGATGTACAAAGTCTAAATGACAACATCAGAAATAAATTCCCATTTGAACTACAATGAAAATACCAACAGTGCTCTATAAAAAAATAATAATCTTTACTTGTATGATCACACCTAGGGCAGTCTGCAAGCATGCCAACAGCATGTCCCATACACATGTATCACTTACACTGACACCAAGTGTCTTTGCTTTCCTGGCTTTTTTGTAGGACATATTTGAAATCAGTGGTTTTGCTGTTTTGTCAGGAGGTTTTAAAATTATACAGTGTGTAGTTAACAGGCACATAAAATATCAATAAGATAAATTATTAAATTTTTTATGTTTTATGCATTTACAATAGACCGCAACATTTTCATGTCAGCTCTGGACTTTCTTACAAAACATAAAAGGTAATACCAGTAGAACTCTACCACAAAAATAAGCTTTGCTTCAACACCCAAGGCAGTCTTCACACATGACAACTGCATATTTCAATATATGTCTCACACTGACAGCATGTGTGCTTAGCTTCCCTTTCCTGTGTGGCAATCTTGTCACCTCTCTTCCTGTTTTGTCAGGAGCTTCCTACAATATTGTATAACATGCACTTAGCAGGGAAATAAATTGTCAATAAAATATGATAAAATATCAAATGTGTAATGAGTGCTTAAGCATCAAGATTTTAACATAAGCTGTTTACTTGCTTATAAAACCTAAAAGAATATAAAAAATAAAAACCTATGTGAACACAGTAAATACAAACAAAAGTCTACCACAGAAATGTTTAGCTTTAACTCATACCCAAGGCAGTTTTCACACATGACAATTGTATGTTTCATACACAAGTATCACTTACCCTGAGAGTACGTATTCTTGTTTTCCTGTACTTTCTTTTTTTGGCGGCGGCAGGGTGGGGGGTACTGGGGATCGAACTCACGACCTTGTGCTTACCAGGCAAGCACTTAAGCCACTGAGCTAAATCCCCAGCCCTTCCTGTATTTTCTTATAGGGTACAGTTGACATCTTTTTGGTTTTCCTGCTGTTGCAGTAGGTCTTTTAATGCTGTGCCTACCTGTTCATCTGTTAGCTCACCAAGGTGCTCCACATTTTTTTTTTCATAGTTCCCTGGGCAGAAACAGTTTGTTTTTCTCTGCTGTAAGTGATCTCTTATGAGTTCCAATCCCAATCCTCTAAGAAAATTTCTCCATGATATTTTGCACTTGTTAGTTTCTTTGTAAACTATTTATGCCACACATGTTTAGGATTGAGCAAAACACAGCCATTGGTCAATGTTTGGTGTCTCAAGTGACGTCATAATTGCTATATAACTCATCAACATCTACTCTACCTTCAGTTTTGTTGTTGGAAGTTTCTATCTCATGCTTCTGTTTTGTCAAGGTTTCCACATCAGTATTTCCATCGTGGTGAAATGCTGACATCAGCAGTACGTTTGTTTTCTTTGCTCCTGTAGGTCAATGTTACATCTTTCTGCAATTCAAAGATTGTGCTATATAATTCTCTGTTTTCAAATTGCAACATTTCATCTGGAATTTGTGTTTTGTTCCTGGTAAAGTTCCTGTGCAGGTGAACTTGTGCTCTGTTAGTGAATGTAACATCAATTGGAAACTGGTAAACCAATTGTCCAATGTCACATTCTGATTAATTTGGGAGATGAGAGCAACAAGTCTGTTCCCATTATTCAATTTATTAATATATGAATAGGACCTGATGGCTCAGTTCCAGGATAAATGTCCAAATTGAAAGAATTATAAGTCTTCACATCTACAAGCATGTAAATTTTCATGTCATATTTTGACCCATTGTTTTTCTGTAGGCCTTTTACATTCCTGTGGTCACCATAAGAAATCTAGGTTATCGCTTCTCGGCCTTTTGGCTAAGATCAAGTGAAGAAATCTATGCTAAGTACAGCAGACCTATGAGTGCTTTCAGTTCAGCTAGCAAGGTTTCATAGTAAATATATTTTTGAATATGGTTATTGATGCATACAGAACATTTTACTTGCATTTGTGTCTTTGTCTATTTCACAGCATCTTGTAGCATTTCATGTTACAATTTTGAACATTGAATGGCAGTGCTGGCATTCTGTCCAATACATTTCACCCTGCCATGACCCTTACTATTTTCTATTTTGTTGCCTGGCCATTTTGCAACATTTTGACTAGTCAAATATGTACTTACATTGCTAATTTCTTTGTCATGGATTAAGAGATCTGCATTCCCTGCATCTATATCAGTTGATGCTTGCTCCATTTCACTGTCACAGGAACTTTGACTCACATGGCCAGCGTCAAAGTCATCATCATAATCATAATCATAATCATTATCATCACACACCCACACCACTCTTCTGTTTTGAAAGCATGTATTTTACCATAACGGATCATCTTTACCTGTACATGACTGATGATTCAGTTTTGTTCTCCTACAAAACCTGCAAATCTGGTTTTTTAGGTATCATTGTACTGAACTGGGTTATTTCTTCCAAAAAAATCAAAAGAAAACTTTTATTTAAAACAAATTTTGGCTGACAATTTAGGTCAGTGGTATAAGTGCCTGCCCGGCAAGTGCAAGGTTGTGAGTTTGATCCCTGGTACCCACCCACCCCCACACACAATAAAAATTACTGGAGTGGTGTGGGTCTATTGGACCCCCTGTGATGCTCAGCTAAACATACACAAAAGCAGTTAAATGAAGCACAAGGGTGGGTCCAAATCCCATTTTGCCACTTTTGAACACATGTACGTTCCTTGCTGTTCATCAAATCAAGGGGGTAAACACATAGATTGCTTCCTGGATCCCTCAGGGAAAGGTACTGAGACTCACAGTTGGTTACTATAATGCTAAAGCACAAGTTTACAGTGGAAAAGTATAGGATGTGTCCACTGGACTCAGTCATATGAACATTACAACTGCTGTAGGGTGGTTAGCCTGAATAAAATACAAAAGACAGAGAGAAGGCTAATGTGCTTTTCCTGCCTGCTTGCTGTGAACTGTTTCTCCTCTGTAGTGCCCTTCTGGCATGCCACCCTGCCTGGGAGCCAGCCAACTATATACCTAAAAGTCTATCAAATAGGAGCCAATTAAACTTTTCCTTCTTTATCTCTTTCAACTTTCCTCCTTAAGGTGTCAGATATTTTATCTCAGCAATGAGAGAAGTAACCAAGACAGCAATGCACACATGAAGAAGCAAAGTGTGTGCGTGGAGCACAGAGTATAACAGAACAAGGAAAAAGTTACACAGAAAGGAAGAGAAATTAACCTTTAACCACAAAAATATCTTTGCTCATGAATTCAGGGAATTCACATTATCCCTCAGATTTCCACGTCCTGATCTAGTCCTTCTAGGTCCCTGGTGTTGCCACTGGCTAGTCAGAGTCCTTGCTAAAGTGATTCTAGAAATTAACATGGAAGCATTTAGCTTTTACAGCATTTACAAGAAAAAACCTGTAATTTGGAAAGTAAGAAAAAGATGAAGGTGGGCACAGCTCTGATGAAGATTCCTCACAAAGGAAAGTAAGAGCAAATATGGGAGGGCTTCAGACTGAGAAACTGAGGGAGGTGCAGTCAGAAGAAAAGGGTGAGACAGGTCCCTTCACCAAAGAACAGAGCCCAGTTTTATGGGGTGCTGTGATGGGCGGGGGCCCTGTTGATTGTTTTCTTAGTTTTGGTTTCTACCTCCTGAAGAATTCTCTTGATTTGTTTCCCATGAGATAACTTGTCTCCAGTTGGAGCAGTCTCAGCCATGTGAGGCTCTGCTGGAATCCAAGGTGGAAATAGGTTTGGAGACTTTGGGGTGTTGAGAGGGGATCTGGAAATGCACATTATAAGAGCAGTAATTGAATGTCCCTATAAATTCTGAAAAGTATTTTAGTTACTTTTACTCTTGGTGTCCTTGGTTATAAAGGGGGATGGGATGAATGAGGTAAATTAGGGCTAATAAAATGTATTTTGCCAGTTTCCTAAATGAGTAACATATGTATAGCCAAATTTTAAGGTAAAAATATAAAAATGAAGATCAAATTTTGTCCATGTTTTAGTTACTTATTGGGTAGTTGCAAGGTCAAGTGAGGAGTGATGGTTTTTTTTTTTTTTTTTTTTTTTGGTACAGGGGATCAAACTCATGACCTCGAGCTTGCCAGTCAGGCGCTTAAGCCACTGAGCTAAATCCCCAGCCCCCAGAGTGATGGGTTTTAACAAAAACTGCCTTTAAGTCCCAGACTGTCTCAGAAGAAAGCATAAATCATTCTTTTAATGAGTAACAGGTTAAGAGCTCAAGAATTTGTCCTTTGTCCCTGTGGTGGTCTCTGACTATGTCATGAACACTCCCCCGCTCCCCTGGGATTTTTATCCTCCCAATCTTAAGGAGAAGTGGCCAAATACCTCTTTTTCTTTTAAAGGAATCACATCAGACCCAGAGTGTGGAGTGGGCACTGAAGGCATAGAAAGTCCTGGACTCATGGTGCCTGAGTTCCTCTTTGGCAGGTTTGCCATGCCCTTTATAGGTTGAGATGCTGCAGGTGTGCCTGGAGATTGCTGGAATGCTTTCATTTTTGTTTGTCTTGTTTTTTAAATCCTGCTTGTTTTTTAAAAAATAGCGATTACAACCCTTTCCAGAAGAAGTATAGTGCTTTCTTTTCATGTTATCCTTAACCATCCTACTCTCTGGTTATATTTTCCTACAAAGTGTTTAAAACCAAGGAGATAATTAAAATTAATAATGAATAATGCTTTTTATTATTATTAAGGTCATACAAAGGTTCTCCTTGGGGGTTACTTTTGGGACCTTGTCTTTAGTTTTTCCTTTACCCCTTGTGCCATCTGCCAGGCTGGGTCAAGGTCTTGCTGACCATATGACTCTTCTTGGAAACTTTGGAGATAGTTCTCTCTCCAATGATCCTCTTTGCAGAATGCATTTGTTCTCTGGTGCATGCAAATGCCCTGTTTGGGAGGCTGGGTGACTCACTAGAGTTGTGGGGTCCTTTCAGAGAGATCCCATTATCCTCTGGGTCTTGGCTGACTTTGGAGAGCAAAGGCCAAAATATTGGCTGTCTTCATTTAGCACTTTCATCTTTTTTAGTTGTGGTCTCCAAGTCTTGGATGTTACACACCCAGAGGGTCAGTTTTACCAGTTTAAAGAGTATGTAGCAGGTCCTAATACTATGGTAATCTCTTCTGAGTACTGGGGACATTCAGCAGTATAAAATGAGATCACAAGGAGTTACTCCTCTTATTTAATAGGGGTTAGTATTAATGATAGGAGTCAGTATCATATCCTATCTTTCCTATAAATTATAGACATCATCTCAAAATATGACTTAGGTTGCTTTTTAGAAGCTATATTTTTGGATAATGCTAATGGACAAGAATTACTAAGTATTTTTAACCAGAAAACTTCAAAACAGAAATAACAGGAGAAAAACAATATAATAGTCTAAACCAAAAACGTAATAAGTCTAGCTTTGTCAGAAATCTATCCAACAGTATTTCTTAGTCTTCAGATGCATTTATATTTCTAGTCTCAGATATATAGGATGTCAAATAGTCAAAACTGTTGGTAGGGCTGGGGATTTAGCTCAGCGGCATAAGTGCTTGCCTGGCAAGTACAAGGTCATAAATTTGATCCCCAGTAGAACAGAACAAAACAAAACAAAACAAAACAAAACAAAACAAAAAAACCTGTTGGTGATGAAAGATTTAAAGTATAGGAATCTAGCTAATTTCACTGTATACAGCACTTTATGATAACCATTATGATCAACATTATTATACAGGACCATTAGACCTTATTAGCTCACTAAAAACACATTTACATTTTTATGTATGTATGTATCTAATTATCTTTTGCGTTTTTTTGGTTTTTCCAGGGCCTCAGTATATAGTTCAAGGAGACCTTGAACTCATTATGTAACCCAGGCTGGCCTTGAACTTGCTGTGATTCTGCTGCCTGAGATCCCCAGGTATTGGGATTACAGATGTGTGCCACCATGCCTGCCGTAAGTTTCCATTTTAGTGAAAAAATAACATCTATAATCAGTTACCTTTATCTAAATGCTAAATATTAACTATTACAGATGTAATAGGTGCCATTTAGGCACCCAGTGTCTAATCTTTTGGTTATCAGAGTGGCACGGTCTGGAAAGCAGTGTTTAGGCTCGTGTACTTATTGTAATCCAGTTAAGAACACATAAACAGAAACCTGGAAAACTCTATCATTACAAACATTCAGTTCAGGGAGTTCAATATGGTACGGTATACCTCCTGATACCTGAGGAACATAACTGCATTTAACATGCAAAAGTCAGCAATAATCAGCAGGTCTTGGGAGCGTTCCCATCCCTGCGGAGGGGGTACAGGCAGGGAAAAATACTTGCCATGCTTTTAATGGGCAGCAGGCCCTGAGTTAAGACCCTTGAGTGCATTGCCCTTTGTCCCTATGGTGGTATCTAACTATCTCATTACTTCTGTCACTTAGGTCCCCTATAACATCCCTGTGTTCCTAAAGTCTGTGTATATAGTAGGTACAGCAAAATTTAGCTCAAGTGGGTTTCTATTACTCAAACTGTAAGAAAAATCTGATTCTAACCACTTACTAATGTGAAAACTTAGACAAGTTATTTAACCTCTTAGATTTAACCTCTTAGATTTAACCCCGTTTTGGTACAATCAGATGGTAAAAATATATGTTTGCCAGAGTTGCTGTAAGAATTGCATGAGTTAATACAAGTAAAGAGTTAACCAGATACAGTGCTTGCACATCTGGAATCTTAACTCCTTGAGAGGCTAAGCAGGAGAACTGCAAACTTGAGGCAGCCTAGAGAACTTTGTGAGAGCCTGTCTTGAAAAGAAAAAAAAAAAGTAAAAAGGGGTAATGATGTAGCCCAGTGGAAGAATGTTTACCTAGCATGCACAGGGCTATGGGTTTAATTCTTAGCACTGAAAATAAAAAGTTTAACAAAATGCTTGCTTTATGGTGTGTTCTCAATGTGTTAAAAGCTATTATGACCACTGTCTTTGTTTTGTTTCATTTTGCTATTTAGGCTTCCACTAAGCTGAGTGTAAGATACCCTGTAATGTCTGCAATAATTGTAGAGCACTTTAACGTGATTTACCACATAGATGTAGAGACATTCCTGGCTACATCATCCTCTGCAACAGAGATCCACATCCCCTAAATGCTTTTCTGAAAGTCTCAGATCACTGGAGGGGCTGGGAACTGTAGAGGCGACGTTGATGAGAAGTGGTCGAAATGTCGGTCCAGAGGGGGTGCTGCTGGCCCCTTGCCCTTTATTGTTTTTTTTTTTTTTTGGTACCGGGGATTGAACTCACAACCTCAAGCTTGCCAGGCAGGCGCTTAAGCCACTAAGCTAAATTCCCAGCCCACCTTTATTAGGTTGTTAAAAAGAGTGGCTTATTGACTCCCAAAGGCTCAGAGGCAGGATTCTTGGTGGTAATGAAGCTTAACACTTGGAGGACTCTATTTTTATTTTTTATTTTTTTACTTTTTGAGACAGGGTCTTCCTATGCAATTCAGGCTGGCCTTGAGCTCACTTTGTAGCCCAGGCTGGTCTCAAATTTGCAACGATCCCCCTCCTCAGTTTCCCAAGTGCTGGAATTACAGGTGTGCGCTACCAGGCCTGGCTCTACTTGGAGGACTCTTGACTCAGATTGGTAAATGTTAAGTACACATAATCAGGTACAGATCATTGGCAAGTTAGAAGAGTGTGCTATGGCTAACACCTGTTTACCTAACAGCTTCCTATTTGGTCAACTGCCAGTGGGCCCTTATGGAGTATTTTTTTTTTTTTTTTTTTGGTACCGGGGATCGAACTCACAACCTCACGCTTGACAGGCAGGCGCTTAAGCCACTGAGCTAAATCCCCGGCCCCCTTATGGAGTATTATGACCAACATCAAAGGACAAAAATTAAGGAATTCCTGTCTCAAGAAGATAATTTTGTAAGTGCATCATTTTTAAAAGATTTAACACTTAACACTTAAAACTATTTTTTCAAGCCAGGAGCAATGGCTTGAAATCTGTAATCCCAGCTACTTGGAAGTTTGAGGCAGGAGAATTGAAAGTTTAAGGCCAGCTTGGGCAATATAGTGAGATCCCCAACTCAAACGAATATAAAACAACTTTTATGCTATT
Organism: Dolichotis patagonum; assembly: GCA_004027295.1. NCBI lineage: Eukaryota > Metazoa > Chordata > Mammalia > Rodentia > Caviidae > Dolichotis > Dolichotis patagonum. The sequence continues at coordinate 14,190 of PVJX010031283.1, forward strand.
TATGATAAAAAACATCCTCAAATAGTTTAAAAATATGTTATGATCATGTGAACTTCACAGAGTTCTGTGGGACTCTACAGAGCCCTCAGAACCTCAGGAGATTAATTCAGAGATGAGGGTTAACATGGGAATCAGTCCCAGGAGCTATGTTGTGTACAACAACTTTATCCTTTCCCTTTAAACATTTAAAAAAAAAAACCCTCAGACACCATTATATAATGACTACATAAACCAAAACCACTGGAGATTACCCATAATTCCACCACCCTACCAAAAGAAACTTTTTCATTTTCCCATAACTATTTAGTCTGTTTAACTTTGGCCCCCTTTAAATGACAATCTTCAGTCCAAATGCAAACCAGTCTGGGGCTTCGAGAGATGCATTACCCATGAGAGTTCTTGTAGCCACTGTTCTGTGGTAGAGCTCTTCTTGATGCTGTTGGTGGGCCAGTGTTCAGTACATACATAAAGGTGTGTAGACACCCAAAACTTAAGTCTGAGCTGGGAAAAAAGGCTTGAAATTGTTCTATGAATGTATTGTCTTAGCCTTATATTTTTGTGGGACTGTGGATTCTTCCTGGGCATTGGTACAAGAAAGACAGCTAAGTGATGTAAGGATTAGAAACATTAAACTCTTGTAGTTTGGAAGATAAAGACCTCAGAATCTCCACTGATAGATTAATAAATGTTTCCAAGGTCTTTCATCTGCCACCTAAAAATCATTTACGATCTTAATAAACTCCATAAAGCATACATTCCAGAGAAGTACAATTTGGTTTTAAGACTGTGGTTGGTACTATCGTTACCTACGTAGTGACCATTTCTTCTTTCTTGAAAATATAACCATAATTCTGTTAGGACAGCAATAGTTTAATGGAGGAGAGATTTCCTAGCCAAATCACGGGAATCACGTGACGTGACTCTAGTCAATAAGATGCTCCTTCTTTCCCTCTGCAGCCTTGAACAGGATGTGATTCCTGGAACTGACATCTTGGGTCATGAGAGAAGGAAACTCACAGAGATGCTTTCTGGTGTAAAGGAAACATCTAATCAATTCCTGCAGCCAACACTTTCAATTTCTTGTTATATGACAAAAACAAACTCCTAGTTATTCAAACCATTGTAGTCTGACTTTCTGTTACTTGTAGTTGAATATAGTCCTGATAGAAGGCTATGGTACTAATTCTGCTGATCAAACAGCTTCTCCAGCAACAGTGACAACTCGACTTTGTTCTTTCCAGGGTCAAGAATGTTGAGACCTAAATTGAATTTTTCCTGTTTGAGAATCTGATTTTCATATTGCAGAGTTTCTTTAAATGTCTGGCTGGATCCATAGATGGTCATTAATTTTCAAGATTCACTCTTTCGAAAGCTCTTTGGAAGCGCTAGTTAATTGACAAGGAGTATTGTTAAAAGGGCTTTTCAGCAGATTGATTGGGTGGCGAACCAGTCTTATTACTGGGGGATTCGCTAATGTCAGAAGCTAGAGGTCTTCTTTCTGGGACTGTCCAGTTTCTCCAGATGAAAATCTCGAGTTGGGCACAGGTAAATTGTTGGTCGCTGGCTTTCTGGAAGCTAGAATGGGACATATCTGCAACTTCTGTTCACCATGTAGCCTCTTACAAACGACTCTTGTTTTCAGCTTTATGAATTGTTCTTGCTCTATTGTAGATTAATATCCAAGTCCAGAGACTCCTGGGTTGAGTTCTTCAGAGTGCAACTAAGTGGTGAGCAAGGGAAGGGAATAGCTGTCTGACTGTTTTAAAGGTGTCAAGGGACCATTGCCCAGAAGGGCAGCCATTTCCCTTACACGCAGTCCACCAGTCCTATTCACTTTAGAGTCACTTCTTCCTTTCTACCTTTTGTGGTTCTTGTTTCCTGAAAGCACTGAGATTTTCAGTTTCTACCTTGTTACTCATTAAAATTTCCCTCTGAGATGAGTTCAACTTCCTTTGTTTGGTTAAACCAGTTATTAATTCTACATTCGTTTTACCTGTTTGTTGAATATTCTTTGTTCCTGTTTCTTCTCCAACTTGTTCCTGCATATTAGTGTGTTTTTATTATATGTTCCTTCGCTGTTATTTTACTACTGTTGGGGGGAGGCTCAGAAGGGTAATCACCCTACCATGTTTTCCTTTCTTTTTCTAATTAACCTGATTTTGAATCCTAGAATTTCAGTGGTGAGCAGCCCAGTAATTGGCTGTAAGAATGAAAACCTCTGAGAAAGGGTGAATAGCTCAGCAGATTGTGGCAGGAGCTCAAGTCATTTATTAGGGAAAGATACCCTACCCAAAGAGGCTTAACCACAGAGAAATTTATTGGCTCATGAGAGTGGGAGGTTCAGTGGGTTGAATGGAAATTTTGATCTAAAGGAGAAATTCAGAGAGGAAATCTATTATGTAGTAGGAAGAAAAGCTATCTAGATTAGTCAAACAGAGTTAAATTAGAAAATTCAGGGCAAATTGATTATCATCCGGAAGTTTTAGAAATAGAGACAAAACAAGGAGAGAAATGAGCAGGAACTGTGAAATGCCCATGTTTATGTGAGCACAAAAGCCAAGAATACAGTGGGAAGTTAGCCTGGGTTGGTTTATGTTACATTCAAGTTGTGGTGTGCTGGTTTGCTCTCCTTCCAGGAACACCCTCTTTAGGGTAATGACATGATAATGAAAAGACCACTTGCTAATAAAGGAAACAACAACTAGGACAAAACAATAGGTGATCAGGTTACCTGAACCACTGGGGAGACAAGTCTTGGAAGTGATTTGTACTGTAGATAAAAAACCAGTAATATCACGAAAAAAAGAATTTCCGCTATGTAAAAATGATTACAAAGGTCTTGCCACCTTGAGAGTAATTGTAGGGACTTCTGACCTGCCATTTTGCTCCCTGACTTTGGTCAAAGCGAACAAAGATCTGAGAGCTGTGCTTGCGTATTTCCATTATCTCACCAGTTGCTTTAATAGCATTGCTTGTCCAGAAGAAACTCCAGGAACTCAGAAAGGGAAATGGTGGGAGAATTTTATTCCTGAAAGGCTAAATCACTTGGCATAGATTGGAGTAATTAAGCATACTGCTCTTGAATAGATGGTATGAGGGAAAAGAAAAACAGCCAATACAGAGCTGAGTTCAAACATAACTGGACCCAAGGGTTCAAATGATAGCATCAGGCCTATTTTCATGTCTCTCAGCTCAGATAACCTCTTGCATCTTCACTCTGGACTTTTCCCCAGATTCCTGTATGCTCAGGTTAGTAAACCTCATAAAATTTGCACTTTTTCTACTAGCTCTGAATACTGGTATGCTCTGCTTGGTCATGTACATTTCTGAAGCAATCAATGAGCTAGCCAAATGGGGAACTCTGGTTGGTTTTGTTGAATTGCTTACCCTGTCTTGTGATTGTCTTGCATCTCTGGGGAAAGAGTTCAGCCTCATCTGAGAAATGGGGGAATGGGTTCCTTATAGGAGAAAAAAGTTCTTTTATATGAGAGAGGACCCACCCTGTTAAAAAATGTCAAAACTCTATTTATTATAGGTTCATTTGTCATGGAAGGACTAGAATCTTACCCTTTCGAGCTGGCCAGCATGGTCCTTCGCAGAGATTGCTGAGACTGCAACATTTGATACAAAACATTCCCAATTTTCAGAATGAACACAGAACTATTGGTTTTAAGTAGTTTCAAGTAAAGTTGAATTTGGAAAGACAATCATGGTACCTGCTGAAGTGAAATGACCATGGCCTTATTTTTTTAGGCTTCATAAATACCCACTTCATAGTCTGGGAGCTGTGGGGCTAAGGGCATCGCTCTGTGGTATAGCACTTGCCGAGCATGTGCCAGGCCCTCGGTTTGCTCCCCAGAACTGAGAAAGGATTAAATATCTGGTAGTTAAGAAGTCGGCAGTGGCTAACGGTGAAAGAATAATTTTACAGTAGAGAATGTGTTGGCTGTGGTGCCCATACTACTCTGAACTAGCCTTCATCTCAAAGCCCGTCATTATCAGAAGTTTTTTATTGCAGTTCATGGAATTTTTTGTATACTAGGACAGAATTTATGATGGCTGCTCAGGTATATTATGGCTAAATAATGGTTATTTATGAGAAAATAAGAATTTGTTTTACATTTTACTTCTCACAACTATTTATCATTAACTTTTCTGAAATATTTATCGAGTGAGGAACACTTGTGGAATGTAAAGCCAGTAATTGTGAGTCAGTTGTAGTCTGACTACTCCCACAGCTGATCAGCTCATAGGAACCAAAAAAAGGCACATTAATTATATGTGTCTACCTAAAAGACTTCAATAATGTCCCTTCACAAAATATTTTCCAGGTCATCTGGGAGTCATGAGGAGATTTCTGGCTTGCTCTTTGGAGCAGGTCTGCTCATGTACCTGTGGTGGTCTAATGCGCCATAGGAACCCTTTGTTGGAACTAGTTTTGATGAAGGCACTGGCTCTGTTGCTAGCCCTGCCCCCATGTAACTTCTGCTTTTCTGCTGTTCCATCCTGCACAGCACTGTCTATATTCGTTTTCCTCTACCTGTAGAGAAAGGAAAATAATGGCCCAGCTGTGTTCTCTTACTACCTATGTCTCAAAACAGTGCTGTTGCAATGGGACTGACAACATAGCATGAAAGTTTCTTCATCGTCAGATTCTGCTTTTCACAATGACTCAGTGAATCCACAGGTCCAAGCTGGCTGGGGTGCAGATGAGTGGTGAGCGGCCATATCTTCCTCTCCATTCTCTCCAGATTCTTACTTATAACCGCCTCATTTCTCTTTTCTTCCTTGGCCTACAGATTTTCCAAGCCTTCAGGCATAACTCAAGTCAAGCATCAAAACTCCTCAGTTTTTTTATTGATTCAAATACATGTCCCAGAACAGGAGAGAGTGTGTATCAACCATTAACACTTGCCTCTGTCTAATTTTAGGTTACCTGCTTCTCAGGAGAATGTTATCAAGGCTTTTAAAACAAGTTGTTGTTACTCATCTGTATGAATGAAGCAGGAAGCACAATGCCTACATGAAAGTTGACAATGGTTTCATACTTTCTCATCCCAGCAGTATTAAAGTAGCCTACGCTCTCTTTTTTTTCCTGTATTATATACTTGTCATATTACTCAGCACAGGTTTATAACTAAAGGTCTGTTTCTTGGGCTCACATCCATCAAATGAGAGAGCGAACCCTGTATTCTGCAAATATTACATGCTGCAATCCTTAACATTTTTTTGTTTCTTTTTGTGATATTGAGGATTGAACCTAGGACTTTTGCACTGTGCTACCTCCTCAGCACTTTTTAAAGTTTTGAGAGAAGTTCTCCCTAGATTGCTGAATTGGCCATGCTGGGCTGGGACCTACCATCTTCTTGCCTTGGGCTTCCACAGTGCTGGGACTAGAAGTATGTAACACTATACTGAGCAATAAGTTTTAATAAACTGTCAAAATGTTTTCAGTAACTTTCCTATTGATATCAAATATGTGTTAAGTTCTTACTCAATTCTATTGTTGAATATCAGTGAAAATAATTCTGAACTAAATTCTTTCTTGTACAAAATTTCCTCCAAAATCATTGGAAATTCTGAATTTGGACAGGCACCAAGAAAAATTCTGCGAAATGAGAATCATGTTCAATATGAATGAGTCACACTATCCTCTTCCATTTGAATCACATATTACTTCTGCCTTCATGTTTTTTGTTTTGTTTTGTTTTTCTTGGAGAGAGTCTTACTATATAGTTCAGGCTGACCTCGAACACTCTATGTAATGCAGGCTGGCCTTGAACTTGTGGTGATCCTTCTGTCTCTGCTTCATAAAGTGCTAGGATTACAGGAATGAGTCACCATGGCAGGCCCTCAATTTTTAGCAATATTTTTATTGCAAAAAAGATTAAAAAGAATGTTCATCTTATTAAAATGTCCTTTCCCCCTTTTTAAACTAAGTATAATTGACAAAATCATGCATATTTAAGGTGTAAAGCACAATATTCTGAGATATGTATGTTATGAAATGTTTACTATAATCAAACCAATTAGCATATTTATTACCTCACATATAGCAATTCTAAATGCCCTCTGCTTAGGAATATTTTATTTTGTTTTATTTTATTTTATTTTATTTTATTTTATTTTATTTTATTGGTGCTGGGGATCGAACTCACAGCCTCACATTACCAGGCAAGTGCTTGAACTGCTGAGCTAAATCCCCAGCCCAGGATTATTTTATAATAGTACAAGTAGAATATGCTTAGTACATACTTAAAATGTGCTTTAAAATGTGTTGTTGGAGGGCTGGGGATTTAGCTCAATGGCTTAAGTGCCTGCCTGGCAAGCACGAGTTCGTAAATTCAATCCCCGGTACCAAAAAAAAAATGTGTTGTTGGTTTTTTTTTTTTTTTCTTTTTTTTGGTGCCAGGGATTGAACCTCGAGCTTGCCCAGGCAGGCATTTGTGCTGTTGAGCTGTATCTTCCTCCCCCTTAGTTGTTTTTCTTGTTGCTGAGACAAAATACCTGATACTCACAAGTTAAGGGAGGAAAGGTTTATTTAGTTCACAGTTTGTAGACTGTGTAAAGCTTTGAGGGGACATCAAGACACAAACCGTAACAGTATCTCACTCCCAAAGATAGACTGAACCAATTTAGCGAACACATAAGCATGAAGCCCTGGATTTAATCTTCACTACCACAATGAAACAAAACTTGCTGGTCAATACTTGATCAAGACTCAGTAATGGGCGTATTTCACTTAAAATATACAATTCTTCTGACATCATGGCACAGGTAGAATATATATATATATATATATATATATTATATATGTGTGTGTGTGTGTGTATATATGCACATAGTATATATACATACTATATATATATATATATATATATATTTTTTTTTTTTTTTTTTTTTTTTTTGTACCAGGGATCAAACTCACGACCTTGCACTTGCCAGGTGGATACTTATGACACTGACCTAAATCTCTGGCCCAAGATATTAACATTAGTATAACATGCTGATGTAAAGTGGAGGCTTTACCTGTATCTGACCTCATTTAACTGCTCCAAGATTAAAGAGAACTTTATTTCCATATACCTCATTCACCGGGCATCTTGGATGGAGAGGGTTTACCTCAAATGCTG
>PVJX010031284.1:0-21351 GCA_004027295.1 Dolichotis patagonum
TATTCCTTTTTGTTGCTGCTGTGTTTGTTTCTTGAGGCAGATCTTGCTATGTAGTCTAGGCTGGTCTGGAACTCAGTATATAACATAATCCAGATTAGCCTTGAATTTACCGTGATCCTCCTGTCTCAGCCTCCTGAGTGCAGGGATTACAGCCATGCGCTACCACATTCAGCTGACTCAGGGCACACCATTTACCCGCCTCGACATGCTCCCCTGGAATATGGATGTGGGAGGAGGGCAGGGGCCCCCTCTAGGCTGCTGTAGGATGGAAGAAGTGAGTTATACGAAGGCATCAGACAGTGTGGAGTGCAGATGAGAAACGGTGTCATTTTTTTGTTTTTTGGTCCCGGGTATTGAACTCACAACCTTGCACTTGCCAGGCAGGTGCTTATGCCACTGAGCTAAATCCCCGGCCCACAGTGTCATGTTTATTCTTTTTTTAGAGTGATCATGAGAAAAGACTCAGAGAGGAGAAGTAACCTGCCCTGGATGGGGTCCTCCTGAGCGCGCAGTCTTCAGCCAGCTCCAGATCTCTTGCCCAGGACCTGGGGCTGCCTGGCAGGCAGGAACCTGGGCCGGGAGAGAGGGTCAGCTGTGGACAGGCCTGGCCCGAATGGGTCCTGGGAACAGACTGGACATTGTACTTAGATAGGAGCCCCATGGGGTGTGGGGCCTGTGCCCAGGAACCTGCTGGGAACCAGGCTGATGCCAGAAGGTGGGGAGCCGGCCTGGAGCCCACAGAGTCCAGGGCCACGGTGGACTGCGGCACCTGGCCAACCCCGTCTCCCCAGCTGGGCGCCACCACTGAGATTTTTGCTTCATGAGTAAGCTTCGCTACAATTTATTTCACGCTTGTCTTAATTTAAAATTTATTTTTTCATTTAATTTTTCTTTGGATCTGAGCTGTGTTTACATGGTTCAAAAATCAAAAAAAACTTAATTAGCACTTTGGGGAGAGTCTCCCCCCCACTCCACCTCATGGCTATGACTATTATTCCACAACCATAAATGTGGACTTCGTATATGTGGTATCTTTTCCCCATTTCACGACAATCTGTAGCATGCAATTTGTAGCATGCTGCCCTGAAACACACTTTTTTACTTAATATTATTCTTACATCAACTTTGCTATGTAAGCGAATCTAAATAAAAGAGAACATTTCCTTTAAACGGAAGGTGACTATGACAATAAGTGCATGGAGATGGGGCGTGGCTGCTAATTTCCAGCAGGATCTTGGGGACTGCAGGGCCTTAAGCTCAGCATTTTCTCTCTTTGTGCTAGAGAAATGTGTGAATGTTAGAACAAAACTCAACATACCCAGCTGAAACTGGGCATGTTGGATTATGCAGGGAAATAACCACAGGACTGCCAAGATTTGGACAGCAAGTATCCTTCCCTTGAGTGGAACTCGGTGTTTGTAGTGCACCACTGCTGTCCCAGCAGCTGTCTAAACTCACACTTTGGGGCAAAAAATCTCATCTAGTCCAACCACCTAAGTACTTTCCTTCTGTTAGTGTCCTCTTCAATTCATTTATCACTGATTTATAATTTCCACTGTAGAGGTTTTTTACTTTCTGGAGTAAGCTTATTGCTAGTGTGTGTCTGTGTGTATGTGTGTGTGTGTGTGTGTGTGTGCTGCTTTCATGACTTTGTTCTTAGCAAATTGGTTATTAATGTCTAGAAAAGCTACTGATTTTTATGTTGATTTTGTATTCTGCTACATTACTAAATTCACTTATTAATCCTAATAGTCTCTTAATGGAATCTTTTGGTACTTTCGTGTGTAGAATCATCTCTCCTTCAAACAGGAATAATGTTATTTCCTCTCTCCCTGTTTGTGTCTCATTTCTTTGTCTTTCCCAGTCGCTCCAGCTAAAACCTCTGTTACTGTAGTGAATACGGACAAGTAAGCATGGACCCCTTTTCTCATTCCTGACCTTAGCAGAAGTGAGACAGATGAGAAGTGCCTGACTCTAAATTTTTGCATATCAGAGGGAGTGGTCAGTAGCTGTCTGCCCTTCTCCCTCGCAACCCAATGGACTTGAACACTTGGCTTTAGTGTCCTCCCTGGCTATCAACTGCCATTTTCCACTCCAACATGAATGCAACCAGCCCAGGCATATAGAGCCCCCTCCCCCACTCCAACCACTTCAGCCAACATAGTTGGTCTTTTTTTTTTTTTGGTCATTTTTGTCTTTTTGAGACAAGGTCTTGATACGCTGTTCAGGCTGGCCTTGAGCTCACTTTGTAGCTCAGGCTGGTCTGGAACTTGCAACGATCCTCCTGCCTCAGCCTTCTGAGTGCCGGGAGTACAGGCATGGGCCATCATGCCCAGCTCCCATAGTTGCCTTGTAGAAGGAGGGAGAGGCCACCCTGGAGTGACTAAAACCAGGAGGGAAGGGATCTGGGACCCTTATCTGCATACCCAACATCCACAGCAAGCTTTCAATCTTCACCCTCACTGAAACGGGCCTGCAAGGTGCTGTATAAGCAGCATTCTCAAGCCACTTGTTACGTACAGGTGACCCTGGGAGTTGGTGGCCAGCAGCAGTAGAAACCAGCACCCAACAGAGATGGCCTATGGTGTCCAGCAGAAGCTGATATTAGATGGTGATGCCTGGCAGCAGCAGAGACCAGCAGCTGACCATGTCAACTGTGGGCATCCAGCATTAGCTGGTACCCTCTGGTGACATCCAGATGCTAGCAGAGCTGCACATTGCCAATTCACAATTTCCATTGCGATTGAGTAAGAGAACCCTGGGACAATTTGTGACACAAATACTTTCAGGTTTTTTCCCCATTCAATATGATATTTGTGGGTGTTTGCCATAATTTTTTCATTTTGTTGAGATATGATCCTTCTACATCTAATCTATTTGGACATTTTTATAATAAGATAAACTTTTGGAACTGTTGGTCTTTTTGCTATGTTTTCTCTCATAGTAATTTCTTTTTGAAGTGCTGAGGATAGAACGCAGAGCCTCATATGTGCTAGGCAAGTGCCACCATAGCTATACTCTCAGCTATTAATTTCTTAGATAGTCTATATATTGTTTTCCTCCTTCTAGTTTGCTTTGTTGTTTTTTTCTAACTTCTTGTAATAGTTCACTAGTTTCTTTTCAGCCTGTCTTGTTTTGAATATTAAAAATCTTATATCGATCCTTAATTATTGAATTAGCTTCTGCCAAAAGTTTTGATATAGAGGTAAGCATAGTGGGTGTTGTAGTCAGGGGTTGTACTGAGAACAATTAGAATCAGGACATGGAGTTTATAATATTATTTTTATGATGGTTACACAGAGTTAACACAAGAAAGTGCAGGAAATCTATTCACAACACCAAAGACATAGAATATTTAATCAAGAGCCTAAATCCCACATTATTGTCCAACACGAGCCCAGATAAAGACCCAGAGCTCATGACAATGCCTCCCACGAGTCCAACTGGAGGTCTAGAGCCCACAAGAAGGACTCATGCCAGTGTCTTTCACAGATCCATGTTGGGAAGACCCAAAGGTCAGAGGTGGAAACTAGAAAGTCTATGCCAGCAGGGTGAAGGAGCTGTGCTGATAGGTTGAGGGTTCTATGCTGGAGCTGAGAAGTCACACTCACAACAAACACCAGGGCTGTCCTGAAAAGCACCACAGGCATCCTCAGTGACACGGAGGCTACGAGCTCCTCCTCCGACAAGCACAGCCAAGCACGTGCCAGGAAACCAGCGTGACGAGTCCATCCTGGAGACCAAGCAGCACACATCTTCCCCTCCGGAGCCAGGAAGCAATGCTCGATGTGAGGACCAGAGCTTCTCCAGGAGAACCAGTGGCTCAAACAGCAACTCATAGGAGACCTCACAATGCCTCAACGCACTAATGCCTCAATGCCCTCAATGCTCTCTTTTCCCTCTCCACGTCTCCATTTATGCTGGCAACCTGCCTCAGGTGAAACATCTCTGCTCAGCGCCACACTGATGTAATCCAGCTGGTGTTAAGTTGACCACCAGTTCTCAATCGATGACAGTGGGTCATATCTGTAATCCTATCACTTGGGAGGCTGAGGCAGGAGGATCACCATGAATTTGAGGCCAGCCTGGGCTACACAGTGAGTCCAAGACCAGCCTGTACTACATAGTGAGACTGTCTCAAAAAAAAGTTTTGATATGTAATATTTTCATATTCACCTTTCAGTTAAACTTTCTTATACTTTTCACTGGAATTTCTTTGACTCATTGGTTCTTTGGAACTGTATAGCTTAATTTGCAATAAATAAGGATTCCTGATAAAATTAAGGTAGAAATTAAGTAGTTTTCTCCTAAAGTTATTAATTTCCACTTAATTTTATTGCAGTCAGAGACTGAAAATCTGTGATATGTTTTAAAACTTGCTAAGCCTACAATACGAACAATATTTTTGGTCAATACTCCATGTATGCTTGGAAAAAGGAGATGTTTTTTATTTGTGAGTTCAGTGTTCTGTGCATGTTAGGTCAAGACTGTTCAATAATTTGAAAAAACCTTATCTATGTTTAGTGCTTTTTTTGGTTACTTGCTCCGTCATTCAGAGACACACAATTTGCAAATATGATTATGAATTTGCCTTTTCACCTTGTGGCTCTATTTTTGCTTTATGTATTTTTGAGGTCAGGTTATTAGGGTGTCCAAATGTAGGACTGCTGTATGCTCCTGGTAAACTGTATCTTTTAGGAGTATAATGAGCATCACTTTGTACTTCTACTAATACTTCTTTGCTTTGATGTCTACTTTGCCTGATACTAAGATCACCACACACATTGACTTTCCATTGCATTGTTTGTGTACATACACCATCCTTAAATTTATTCTCTGAGATCAGTCAAGAGTGGGTGTGTTCAGGGTGGTATGGCTGAAGATATTTATTCCTTTTTTTTTTTTTTTTACATTAGAGGTAACGTTTGTTGACAGAATATAGTATTTAAAGTTATAGCTTTAAAAAGCCAGTCCTACAATTTTTTTCCCCAAGGACTGGTGATAAATCCAGGGCCTTTGCACTGAGCGACATCTCCAGCACTTTTTGAAATGTTTTTATTTTGAGGTTAGGTTTAAGTTTGGGATCCTTCTGCTCCAACCTCCTAGAATTCTGGGATTACAGGTGAGTGCCATCATGCCCAGCTTTTCCTTACAATTGGAGGTTTTCAGCCAATTTACATTTTTAAAATGTAATTGTCGCTATATTTGGGTTTAATACTAGCATTTTAGGAAGTGTTTTAGTTTGTCCAATCTGTGCCATTTCTCTTATTATAAGTCTTCTGTGAGAGATTTGGTGTCCTAGTTGTGGAAGGAATTCCATGTGGTTTGGCTTTAGGTCCCTCAGGTTGTATCTTAGGCACTTTTTTTCTAATTTTGGGTGCCAGAATTTTCCTTTTACCAACTTTATATTTATTTGTTCTTTATTATTCCACTTTCCTCCATAAGCCTTTAATTTACATGCAGTTTTACCATTCTGTCAGTGGTCATCCTGGAGATTCTTTTTAAAATGAGATCTTGTCAAAGTCTATATTACTGGTTCATTTCATCTTTGTGAATAGTGCGTGGACTTTGGTGCATTTGAATTCAGAGTTTCCTCCTGACTTTGGTGCTTTTTCTGTTATTTATTTTAATTTTGTATATATTTTAAACTGTAGTTTTATTCAGATTTCCTTTTGGTAGTTTGTGCCTGTTGGAAATTTGTTGGTTTTCCCTAAACTGTCTCAGTTAATGGCATAAAGGTGTAGACAGTATTTCCTTATAGTTCACATAATTATCTCAGAGGAAGTGGGGAGGCCCCTTTCATTTCTGATCCTGGTCAATCTAGCTGATTGATTTAGCTGATTTTTTCAAAGTACGAAGTCTTGGTTTCACTGACTTTTGCCAGTTGTTTGCTCTCAGTTGATTTCTGCTCTAACTTGTATAATCTCCTTTCTTCTTTCTTTGTATTTGGTATGCTCTTCATTTCTTTTGTAAGATGAAAACACATTATTGATTTAAGACTTTTCTGATACACTGTTTAAAACTTTAAATGTTTAAACCAGCTAAGAATTAGTTTATCTGTCTCCCATAAATCTCAGTATGGTTTTATAAATTCAGGAGACAATATTTTCTAACTTTCTTTACTATTATTTCTTTGGCTTATTGGTTTATTTAGAAGTGTGGTATTTTAATTTTCAGATAGATGTGTGTGTGTGTGTGTGTGTCTGTCTGTGTGTCTGTCTGTCTCAGATTTCTCTGTCTTTGATTTTTAATTTAATTTTTTTGTGATGAGAAAACATATTTTGTGTGATTTCAATTTTTAAAATGTATTGAGACTTGTTTTACAGCCTAACATAGGGTGTGTCCTGAAGAATGTGCCATTTGGCCTGGGGACAAATATATATTCTGCAGTGGTTAAGTGGAGTGTTGGCCTGCAGTATTTTCATGTCTTTTGTTGTTAATCTTCTTGCTATCTCTATCCATGAATGAAAATAAGAGTTTTAACTCCAGTATTATTGTTAAATTGTCATCTCTCTCTATTTTTGTCCACTTTTCTATGTGCATTTTAGGATTCTACTGTTAGAGGCAAGTATGTTTATAACAGTTACCTCGTTCTAATGAATCCTGCCCATCTCGTATCACTGAAAATGTTAGTAAGTTTTGTCTCTAACTCTCATTGTTCAGTAATCTATTTTTAGGTGAGTTTTTGCTTCATGTATTTTGAGGATCTCTTTAGCTGCTTATAGATTTATAACTGTTCCTCTTTTGAATGTACCTGCCCATCTCATCATTCTGACATGTCCTTGGTTTCTCAGTACATCATGACCTAAAACCTGTTTTACCTGTGTGATATTCATATAACCTCTCTAGTTCTCCTCAGTTATTGCTTGTACGAGATGTGTCTTTCCCTATCTTTTTCTATGGATTTGTGTTGTTGCCTGTAAGGTTTATTTACTGTTGACAGTTTATAGTTGGATGTCTACTCCAGACTGACGATCTCTGCCTTTACAGTTAGATGTTTGAACATTCATATAATTGTTAAAGTAGCTGGATTTACATTTGCTGTTTTGCTATTACTTTCTGCCTCCTTTTTGGTTTCTCCTTTTTTTTTTTCCTTGACTGCTTTTCTTTATGTCAAGTAGATATTTTTTGATGTGTCATTTTAATTTTTCTGGTGTTTTCTGATTTTTTAAAGATATTTTCTAAGGTGTGACTTAAGGGATTTTAGTAGGCATCTAAATGTCATAACTTCCTTCCAATTAATATTTAATACTGGTAAAATATTAAAACTTTGCCTAGTATATTTCTTTCCACTTCCTTTGTGATTTATTTCCATATGTTTTATGTGTAGTTTGGGTAAAACTTTCCATATATTTTACATTTACATTTAACATTTTATACATGTTATAAGCCAACCAATGATGTTGTAATGATTGCCTCATGCTTTATTATGTATTTTATAGATGTTAAAAGAGGAAATGAGAAATATGTATTATAGTCTTTTATTATATTATATATCTATCACTTGTGATGTTTTTCATTTCTTCCTATGGACTTTAGTTACTCTCTAAAGTGTTTCCTTTCAGCTTGAAAGGCTTTTACAGAACTTCATTTAAGGCAAGCTGGCCAATAACATTTGTCTAGAATGTTTTTATTTCACTTTCATTTTTGTGGATAGTTTTGCAGGGTACAGAAATTTTAGGTGTCAGGATTTTCCTTTTGTCGTCTGGATGTGGTCTCCCCCTGTCTGATGGTCTCCACTGTTTCTGATGAGAAATCAGGCATTATCTTACTGGCTTTCCCCTGAACAAAATCTTCTCTTCTTGTCTTTAAGATATGAACTTTTTCTTTGTTTTAAGTGTTTTATGGTGTCACTGTGTGTGGATCTCTTTATATATTTCCAGTGGGGTATGTTGTTGAGCTTCTTAAATGTGTAGTATAACATTTTGTTACTCAGGAAGTTTGGCTATTAAATCTTCAACTTTTTTTTTTTATTCTTTCTGCACCTTTTGGAATTCTCATTGCATATATACATTGGCATGCTTTCTTTTTTCTCCCAGAGGTCTTTGAGGCTGTCTTCATTTTTCTTTAATCTCGTGTATTCTCAGTTCTTCAGCATGAATAATTTCTCACTGTATGTTCAAGTTTACTGATTCTTTCATCTGCCATCTCAAATCTATTGTTGAACTCTTTCAGTGAATTTTCTTTGCATTTCAGCAATTGTACTCTTCAACTCCAGAATTTCACTTTATATTTTTAAAAATGTTTATATCTGTTCTATAATATACTTTGCTGATTCATTTGCTACCATATATTCCTTTGGTTCTCTAAATATGAGTTTATTATTTGAGCATTTTATAACAGTTTCTTTGAACTATTTCACTGCCAACTCCAGTATCAGAGGCCTCAGCATAAAACACTGAATACTATTTTTCCCTGAGCATTGGTCACATTTTATTTATTTCTTTTAGTGCTTCATGAGTTTGTTGAAAATTGGACTTTTTAGATAATATATCATAGTAGCTTTGTGTTAGTCAGCTTTTAACTTGAGGCGATTATCTCTTAGAAAGAGAAGAGATTTATTTTGGCCCACAGCTGTGGAGGTTCAAGCCTGTAATATGTTGGCCTGGTTTTCTCAGGGCTTGCAGTGAGGCAGACATGGTGATGGAGAAAGTGTTGTAAAGCTCAGCCTTTCACATCATGGCAGAGGAAAGAGGAAGAAGAAGGGCTGGGGTCCCACTGTTCCATTCACAAGAATCCCCCCAAATGGCTAAAGACTTCCCAAGAGCCCCACTTCTGAAAGATTTTCATCTTCTCAGGAATCACTCTAGGGACCTTTGGAAAATGTTCTAGATCCAGATGACAGTGCTCTGTAGTCTGATTTTTTTCACCTTGGCAGTTGTGGTTGACATTTTGTTTGCTTTTCTGCTTGGTAAATTTTCTGGTTGAAGTGTGAAATCTTATGTCCCCTACACAGTGATAATTCTGTCAAACTTTTTATTCTTCTTTTTACTTTTAATTCTAACTTCCTAGCAGTCATTCTTGTGTCTGGCTGGCTTAAACGTCCTCCAGTGATTGGACAGAGAGTGTGCTTGAACACTTTTCAAAGTACAGCTTTTGTCTTCTGCTGTTTTTTGTGTGTGTGTGTGTGTGTAGTGGAGGGCATACAAAGCCCAGGATGGTTCAAGTCTATGTTGGCTTTCACTTTCTCCTGGGGCATTTCATGTCTTCCACAGCTGCACAGAGACTTGAGGTTGGCCAGGGGTATGGGAACAACATAGGCCTTCTCTGTTCTCTGTTTCACACATGCAGCCTCCACCCAGAATAGCCTTGCCTGAATCACAATCACAGCACTGGATAATAGAGCCACCAGTGATGCCTCTTCCCCCATTTCTGAGATTGGAAGGGTTTTCTCTTTTTCATCCTGGTTGCCCAATGAAGGGTCTTCACTTTCTCGTCATCCTGCTGATGGCGGTGGGGTGTGAACAAAGGACATCCTTGTGACCAGTGCCTGTGCTGCATAATAGCTAAGCCACTCTTTCTGCCTATTGTCTCCTTAGATCCGAGACCTCTCCTGTCACCCACTCCAAAGAATAAAACTCTCATCTGCCTGCAAGCAAAAGGGGTGGGGGTCAGGATAGTCAGCAGCCAGAAGTTGATATCCCTGCGCAGCTGGGGAGGGGCAAACTGCTCCAGTGTGAAGGTTTTCAGTTGCTCTCCGTTCTACTCCCACGGTCTGCCGGATCTGGGCCTTCCAGGACTGGGACTCTTGGGGTGTGTGAGGGAACTGATCCTGTCTACCATCTTTTTCATTAGACACTTTGGATTGTACAGTAGTTTATCTGTACTTTATGTGCAGGTATGTGTGAGTAGGTGGGTCACAATGGGGACCGAAACCAGGGACTTCATTCTGAGCTACATAATTAGCCTTTTTAAAAAAATTATTTTGAGATAGGGTCTCACTATGTTGGTAAACTGCCCAGACTCGGTTCGAACTTGTGATCCTCCTGCCTCAGCTTCCTGTTTTAATTCACTTCTATATACTTTTCATCTTCTCCACAAATTGTTGTGGTCTCTTGCCTATTCTCTTTGTGCTGGGTTAAGGATGTGCACCGGGATCTTTAGAATCCATGTTGAATGACCCTAACTACTTTGTTCTTTGCAAGATGATTTCATCTTTAGCTCCCACATACTCCTGACAATTACCTCTCAATCTATTTGGTATGTTTCATATAGAACCTAGAGCTAAGAATAGGATTTGGAAGAAACTTTGACAAGCCAGGCTAGAGGAGAATGTTACTGTATATCTTATGAGTATTAGATCTTTATTAATATAACCCACATGCACAGTTAACTGTTTGATTTGACACTTCTCCTTAGTTAGTATGAGAAAAGATGGGGCAGGGGCAGTACTGTTTGGGGACCTTTGGAGGACATGGGGAAGGAAAAACACAGGATTAGCTTCCAATCTGTTACCAGAAAGAGGTTCATTGCCCTGGAACTGTCCAGGCAGGTTTACCCAGGAGGGAGAGTTCTAACAAGCAGGTGGGGGACTCAGGGCCTGGCTGCTCCAGGAGGAAGCATGGAGGAGAACTGGGGCACTGAATGAGGACATAAGAGGCCAGGGAACTAGATTCCTTGAAAGGCTGAGATTTGGTGTACTCCTTGTGGAAGGAATTCCATGTGACTTAGCTTGAGCGTCCCTCAGGTTGTGTCTTAGTCACTTTCTCTCTCTCTCTCTCTGAGTCACCAAAGTTTTAACAGTTCTAGCATTATTAAAAGGTCCAAGTGTAGTATCCCCTGAGACAGCCTCAAGGCAAACTATAAGCTGTGAGTCCATGTATTTTTTAAAATTAAACACCACCAATATACAATGGCACAGGATAAATATTTCCATTCCAAAAGCAAGGAATGGAGGCATGGAAGCCTCTCTTTTTTCCCAATTTTGAGGTCCCCCACTTTATAAAAGTTTCCCTTCTTTTGAAACTCAGAATTTTTGAAATCACTCAGCTGTGCTGTTTGCTCTTGATTCTCAATGTAGATCTGGCTAAAGGTCCCAGTATTCCTCCCAAAGCCTGAATATTGCACTGTCTTGAAATTTCCTTTGCTAGATAAATTAGTCTGCTACCCTTAATCTCAGTCTCCTGAAAAGTTTCAGCACATGAATAAAACTAAGGTACATTTTCTGCCAGAGCATAGCATACATTGTCTTGAATCCAAGTGCCAATGGAGTCCTTGTTCCTAAGTCTGGTCTTTACCCTCTATCTTCTCATCAGCATTTTAGTCTTCTGATCTCCAGTCAGAATCTGCCATCAAGCTTGGCTTATAGCAATCTAAATCTGCTTCTCCAGCTAGTATCTCCATACCTTTTCAAATTTCCCCTGCAAACCACTTCCAATGATTTCTGAACTACATGGTCAGGTAATATCACAAGAGCAACCCCACCTTTCTGCTACCAAAATTGCCCCTTGTTGCTGGGACAAAATATCTAACATCCACAATTTAAGGAAGGAGAAGTTTATTTTGGTTCACAGATCAGTCCATGGTCAGCTGGCTTCGGGGTCAGACAACAGGGCCGAGAGGCATGGTGGAAGGAAATCCGCCCAAGACATAGCATCCAGGAAATGGGGAGGACCTGGGGAGGGAGATGACCCTTCCTGTCTGCAGCCCCAGTGATCCGCCTTTTCTGACCACAACCTACCTCCTGAAAACAGGTTAGCGCTAAGTTCCCATAGTTTGGCCACCTTCCCCAAGCCCTCCCAACCTATGAGTGCAGGAGGCTGGTGGAGGACATCTAGATAGAAGTCAGGAGAGGATGTCAATTAGGGCCCCAAGTGCTATTTGAGGCCCAGGACAAGGAAGAGAATTTCTGAGTGGAAAGCAAAAAGAAAAGGTCCTGAATTTGCTCTCTCAGACCAGTAGAGATGTCTCAGGGATGTTTTCCTGCCTCCTTCATTCTCTACCACTGCATCATCCTATTACCCAACCCCTCTGCTTCCTGAGCTCAGTTCCAGCCACCCTAACCTCTCTTGGATCCTTGCACATGTAAGGCTGGTCTAGTATCTGGGACTTTACATCTGCTTCTTGCCTCCCTGGAGTGCTCTATCTCAAGTTCTTCACAGATCTTGTGTGAGTTGGCTTTCTGTCAATGTAACAAAATACCCGAGACAATCAACTTTAAAAAGAAGAAAGGTTTATTTTGGCTCATGGTTTAGGAGGTTGCAGTACATAGCTAGTTGTCTGTGTTGCTGGAAAGGGGGCAAAAGGGAAGAGGTCAGGGTCCCACAGTGTTCTTCAGGACAGGCCCTCAGTGACTTACAACCTACCACTAGGCCTCTTGATGGCTCTACCATCCCCAGAGTGCCGAGCTATGATTGAGCCTTTCACATATGTGAGTTTGGGGAAAATCTAAGATGCAAAGTGTGGCAGGTCACACCTCAAATGTCACCTGCTCAGGGATGTTTTCCTGCCTCCTTCATTCTCTACCACTGCAACCTCTGCATTTTACCTTTTTTATTTCTCTAATTATCACCTGCAGTTATTTAAATTTTGTCTTTGTTTTATTTTTCTCCCCTTCCCTCACCACCCTGCTTCATAAAAAGACATAGTTCAAGTGCAGGGAGCACCTGTCCTTGCATTTCATGGAGGCCAGGCAGGGATAGCAAACTCAGGAGCACAGACAGTAAAATACATAAACGCATGAGCAAGTGACTGAGCAAATGCCCATGGTCTTGGAGCTCCATGGTATAAAACCCCATGACAGAGCATGAGGCCAAGGAGAGGCATTTGGACCTCTGCCATGGCCAGAAACTGGGATACATTGGGCAGGTGTGTGTCCGTCATGTGCCGAGATGAGATAGAATGGACTCAGTTTCCTGTTGCTTGAGAAACAGAATACACAGCTCTATCCTATGCTCTCATCTATATCCTAAGTCATAAAACAGGTCCTCCAGTTAGGATTCACACAGGGTGGAGAGAAAGTGCTATGAGCAAGTACAACATAAAAAATGTACACACAGCCTTAAAGCTGTAACATGCACATATAATTGTATGACCGTGCTATATATAATATTCTATGTATTCATTCATAATCATTTTATTCTATGTAGAGATATAGTACATGTTATACTTATACAGCCATGCCAGGGGGATTTATCTCAGGACCCTCCCAAGGCTCCAAAATCCAGAGTTGCTAAATGTGGTGTAGTATGTGTCTACACAGAAAGGGCACACAGCCTTCTGCTTACTTTAAAGTACCTAATTCGATGTCAATACCATGGAAATAGTCAGCTTTTTGTGTCTACCAATTTTTTTTAAGTTTTAATGCTTATTAGGGCATGGTCATAGTATATAATGATTACATCCCTCGTGGAGATTGGTCCATGTACATAACACATCTTAATTCTTTTTTCACCCCCTTTCCCTCCCCTCCGTTCCCCTGCCTCCATTGAAATAGTAGTTATGTGGTATTACTCAGGGAATAAGAGCAAGAAAAAAAAAAGCTTGTACATGTTTAGTACAGATTCAATTTTTAGAAAATATTTTTAATCTGAGGTTGGTTGAACCCCCAGATTTAGAACCCTTGGCTGGAGAGGGCTAACTGTGCATATTATATGATATGTGTGATGTGTAAGTAATTATAGCACAATATGTGATACGGCGAACTACATAGTGATCATATGGAACACTATATGGAGTGCGTTCTATATTTATTCATATGCAGTTCTGTCTGGCAAGCACACTTAGAACCATCTTCTGGGGAGATATAGGAAGTGCCTTTGGTGTCCCAAGAATAAGATGTGGCATGGTCCTGGCTCTGGTCCCCTGACCTTCACTGTTGGTCTTGGAGGCTCAGTTCCTCCTCTGTACAAAGGAGGCGAAGACCTGCTTCGGTAGATGTGGAGAAAATATATGAAAAAGAGCGAGAACCTGAGACTTAACAAGCATCTATGTGATGCTGTTTAATTTTCATGCCCAGCACAATGAAGTGAAGCTACATTGCAGAAGCCAGCATTGTTTTTCACTTATGATGGCCCCTAAAACTGTACCATTCATCCTCCACGTCCACAGGGACTGGGTCCAGGACCACTCTGGATATCAGAAGCTGCAGAAGCTCAGTCCTTTCTATAAAATGGGGCAGTATTTATTTGTACCTTGTACCCCTCGTCCTGTATACTTTAAATTGCTGCTAGATTACTTTTAATGCTTAATACAATGTAAGTGCTGCACAAATAGCTGTTCTGCTGCATTGTTTGGGGAATAATGATGTGGAAAATTCTGTGTAAATAGCTGTTATGCTGCATTGTGTAGTGGATAATGACAAGGAAAAGAGTCTGTGCATGTTCACTTGTAGATGCAGTTTGATTTAGAGGAATATTTTTGATCCCTGGGTGGCCGAGATGCCTGAGGATGTGGAAGGAGACCGTGTGCAGGAGCCAGACCATGGCATGGTCAGTGCACAATGTTGTGCTCTCCGTTCCCCACCCAGCATCTACCATCACCAGAAGGATCTATAAAGCACAATCACAAAATCACTGTGGAGTCTCAAAATAAAAGTGGCCACGTGCCTTCATGTCTTCTGACTTTACTTCCAGCCCCTGATCCCTGCTCATATCCAGTGGCTCTCTCACACACGGTTCCCCCTCTCAGGGTCTGAGTGTGGACCCACACAATTGCAGTGGGTTGGAAAGCCTCTGAAGTGTCTTTCTCTATAACATGTCCTGCCCCTGCTCTTTGCTTCCATGTCACTTCATATCTTGAACAATCAGGGCTATTTGTCCTAAAGACCAATGTGTACTTTGGAATGAAAGCATGAGTGTGTGGGTGAGTGTCAGCTGATACGCATCCTCCTTGGAGTCTTGGTAGAGGACGTGAGGGGTATTGGATGATTCAGCCCTGGCCCCCAGATGGTGTGCCCAGCTCAGGGATGAAGTCTTCTTCTTACTTGTTCTTGGGAGCCCTTATTTCCTGCGTCTCCAGAGCTGACCTCTGTAGGAGACACACAAACAGCACCTGTGACTCCTGGGACTTCTCTGGCATTATTTATGGCGATGTCCGAGTGACAGGCAGAGTTCTGGCCAGGAACCGCTGCTGCTGCTGGTGTTACGTCCCCTAACCCGGCTGACATCGGAATGCCCTGGGGGAGCATCTCTCCAGGAAGGGATGGTGGGTCAGGAGCCTGGTGGCGTCTTTCAAAGTGATAATAAAGATATCAGAAGGGCGATCTATCAGGCTCCGACACCACCGGGCCAAGCCGGGGCCAGGCAGATGGCGTGGAGGAGCAGGCCGGGGCTGGGAACCAGGTGTTCCGTTTCCTGAAAATAGACATGTCAGGTCTCCGGGCTGTCAGGAGCCCCCTCATTAGCACGTCAGCCCTCACAGAGCCCCTGCACTCTAACATCTCACTCGGCTGTGGCCCCTGGCAGGAGACCCGGATCCAGAACTGTCAACCTGGACCCAGGCTTGAGTTTCACTGGGGGGAGGGGGGAGGTGGAAGGAGAAAGAGAGGGCTGCAGTGGTCCCTTGTTTCCCTTTGCAGATAGGGAAACTGAGGCCCAGAGAGGGGAAGGGCTGCAAGAGATGGCAGTGACTCAGTGGCAAAGACCTGGCCAGTTTTCTGCTCAAGGGAACCTGGGATGTCCATGTTCAGCGTCACTAAGGGTGCCCTTATCCCTAGCCCATGGGCACTGCTCAGTTCTCCTGAGCTGCACCAGCGGCTCTTTCCCCTTCATCACAGCTGTGCGGCAGTGCAGTGCAGACTTCCCTGTAAGACATCCACTTTCTCCACTGAAACACTGAAACAAAGGGGAGTGTGCCAGACTACCCTGAGAGAGAAAATCCCACCCCATAGGTGAGGGCCAGCAGTGCAGATGGACTCCAGGACTCATAAAGAGAGGCTGCTGTCCGTGCCCCGCTCTGTCTTCTTGGTTACTAAAGGTGAGAGGCAGACACCAAATGGGGACTTTGTCTAAGCAGCAATGGCACAGAAGAAAAGATCATAGAAACAGCCTCATCAAGTGTCCCTGTAACCTGGTATCCAGGTCATGCTCTGTGTCACCTCATGGGAGAAGCCAGGCCTGTTCAAAAGTCTTGCCAGCAGCAGTCTGCTGGGTGCTAGTGACCCCTCCCCCCGCATGCACCCATGATGTTGGAAGAAGTGCCTGCCCTCTCTGGCCTAAGTGTCCCCATCTGTACAGTAGGAACAGCAGCCCTCCCTTGTCTAGGTAGATTGTGAGATGTGGTTAACTTTACCACTTAGGGCTGTGTACCCACCACCCTTTCACTGTGTGGCCCTTTCACTGGCCAGAAAATTGAATGGGGGCTTGGCCCCTAGGTTGTTCCTTCAAGCAACAGGGTGCACTCATAGCAGCCAGGGAGCCTGAGGCTTCTGGCTGGCGCCAGGCAGTGCTGGGACAATGCCTTGCTTGGGGACCTGAGAGACAGAGGCCTAGGCAGAATCGTCTTGCCTGGAGCCACCCCACCTTGATGCCAATGTCCATGCGGCCTGCTGCCAATTTCAGATTCAGGGAGATGAATTTCCAGCCTTGGGAGGAGAGAAAGCCTGTCTCAGAGCCCTTGGGGGGAGAAGATGTGTAATTATTTTAGGCCGATTGAGTGCTTCTAACAAAAAGAAAAAGGGAGGAGGAGGGAACAATTAGCCCCGCTTTGCAGGTCGCTGTTATTTCTCTTGCAGGGAGCGCTGCAGCCCAAGACGCTGTAATTAGGCCTTGGTAATAACAGGCTCCGTATCTCCTGCACCCTGTCAGGGAGAAGAATCCATCTTATCGGTAATTGTAGGGTTGGCGGGTTC
This sequence comes from Dolichotis patagonum, assembly GCA_004027295.1. Taxonomy (NCBI): domain Eukaryota; kingdom Metazoa; phylum Chordata; class Mammalia; order Rodentia; family Caviidae; genus Dolichotis; species Dolichotis patagonum. Next base: position 16,790 of record PVJX010031284.1, read on the forward strand.
TGAACGTCTCTTTCCGCTAGCCCGGGCCTTTCCCGGGGGGAGCTGGCAGGGCTTCCTGAGCTGATGATGCCGATGCGGGGATTGGGGTGCGGGGAGAGGTAGTTGGTGAGGGGCTTCCCTTGTCCTGGCCCAAGCTTTCAGCCCCTGCTATAGCTTCGTTTTGAGGTTCTTTTACCCTTCTCTCCTCTCTTCTCACACAGCCTGGAAACATGCACTGAAACCGCAAGTCACACCACCACCCTCCTTTGCTCTGCACCCACTATGGCTTCCACTTTCCTCTCCACAGCCTCTCCTGTGCTTATTCTGCCCTGGCCCCAGGCGTCTCTGCTGTTTCCTGAGCCTGTGCTACTGTACCGTCACCACAAGGCCTTTGCATTTGCTGTTCCTGCTCTTGCCTTGCATCTCCTTCAGGGCTGACTTGGATGCTGTGCCGAGATTCTGGCACTAGATCGTCTCTGTCTTGTGTCTTTCTTCCCAGTGCATTGCCTCCTGACTCGTCATGGACCTTACTCTTTGCTCTTTGTCCTCCACACAAGGCTGTCAGTTTTCGTCTGCTTGGTCACAGATGCTCCTCCAATGGCTAAAATAGCACTGGTCACACTAGGTGCTCATTACAGGATGTGCTGGCTTGACTCCAGTCCCTGAATCCTGCTTGTCAGTGTGGCTCCCCATAAGCTCCCTCTGCAGGACACTCACCTGGAGCTTCCTGTGGCTACACCAGCCTGCCGAAGTGTAATGGGGACATCTTTACTGCTCTGCTCATCCCATCTATTGACCACCACTGAGTTGGGACTCATCTTCTAGGTCTCTAGGGACCTGCCATGGCCCTGGGTCCTCCCAGCATGAGGGAGGGGTGTGAATGATCATGGCAGAGCCATGGCTGGCCCTAAGCGAATCCAGTGTTCCCTGGCCAGATAAAGAGCCCCACAAGATAGGGATTCTTTCCATCTTTGCCATTTTACAAAGGTGCAGGATCTTTTAACTGATAAGAGTTCAAAATTTGATAGCATGTCATGCCATGAACCTCGGGGTGAAACTGGGACCCTGTGTAACAGTGTTTCGAGATGGTGAGATCTTTAGGAGATGAGTAGATCTCCAAAATAGAGTCACGCAGTTCTCCTGGGACTGGGTAGGTCACTGTCATAGTGGGTTTTCATACAGCATGGTGGTGCTTGGGCTATGGCCTTCAACACCTTTGCTTGTCCTCTGCTCTGTCATGAGCCATCTCGAGATCCCTGCCAACTTTAACTTCTGGTCCCCCAGAAGTGTCCACTAGAGTCCCCTTGTCTTTTACCCCATGTCACGTATCTAGTGCAGTGTAGGAGTGTGACCAGGACAGCGCATCCTGATGGCCAAATGCAATGTGGAGTAAGTCTCTATTTCTTGCCATCTCTTCATTTTTGAGTTATGCACCAGTTTTTGTTTATATTTATAGAACTTACTCATATTTAACTTCATGGTATATCAGATTAAGCGTTAAAAGATGTGTGTACACTTATAAACATGTCTACTACTAAAGAGAGGGAGAAGACGGCTTGATGCACTTCCTTTTGCACCTGCGCACTGAGGAGTGCCTCGGGCTAGCTGAGTCCCCAGGAAGAAGATCACCTTTCTGGGCCAGATCTGGTGCCTGACTTCTGCATCCTTAGGCAAGCTACCCAATCCTCTCTAAAGAGAGGATGATGATGTTACCAACCCAGGCGCATTTTGCCAGCTGTGCAGTGCACTCCTCACTAAAATGCTGAGTTTTGCAAAAAAGTTTATTTATTCAAGAGGCTGCCAGATCAGCAAAGAGGAGAGCAAGTCACAAATTCTTATCCTCGAGGGTAGGATGTGGGGTACGATGGGGCCGGAACCTGAGGGAGGGGCGTTGCTGTTGTTGGTGGGGCCTAGGGTCTGCCCCAGGCTCTCTCCTACTAGCAAACTCCACCTCACCCCCAAGGTGAAGATTTTTAAAGTCTAAAAGTCTCTAAGAGGAGGTAAGTAAGAGGGTGAAGTGGGCTAAGTCGGGGTTTATCTAGGAGCCAAGCACGGGTGGAGGGATTGAATCCACAGGGCTTACCCGGGATTCGCTGGCTTTCAGTACCAGCCTGATTCCACAGGACTGCGGTGGGGATTAGCTGAGATCCCCTATGGAGTGCTTCCCACACGGCAGGCCCCTCGGCAGCCGCGCCTCCTGGGAGAATATTTCTTCCTGGAAGGGAAGCTCAAAAGCTGGCCACGTCCAAAAGCCAGAAACCGTATGCTCAGGAGGAAAGCTGCTTGGCCTCAACCCCATTGCGGTCGGTGCTCACGTGTGCCAGAGCTGCGGGAAAGCAGCCCAGGTTGTCACCCGCATGGCAGGGGACCGTGTGCCGTGGCTGGGTGGGCAGGCTCACGGGAGGCGCCTGTGCTTTGTCCCTAAAGAAGGCAGCAAGAGGCTCTGGGTGTCTGCGTTGCAAACCTGTGTGACTTCTAGTTCACCTTCTGTCCAAATTGCCGGCCCTAATACCCGGCTTAGGTGGACAATTTTCACTTAACCAATCAGCGACGAGAATACACAAGGATCACCTAGGTGCCTGTTACTAAAGTACAAACACAGGAGACGGGTCCCAGCCCAGTCCCGTGGGAGCCATGGGTTTTACTGATCCCAGGTTCTTCACCTGCTTTACTGCCAACCTACAGCCCAGCTCTTAGAGTATCTGAGAGACGCCACCTGACCAGTCAGGCCTCCGTGAGAACAGAGATGGCTGTCATCATCGAGGTTCAATCATTCCTAGTGCTTGTTGTCTAGTACATGTGAAATATTTCTCCCAGCAGTTTAAGATCAGAAAATATAAAAGAACTCCGATGTGACAGAAAGGAAAGCCCTTCTCCGTCAGATTAGGGCAAAAACAGCAGCCAGCTGCTTGCCAAGTGCACACCAGGGGGCCTTGAAGCAAATGCTGCCCCTGCCCTTCACACCTTTCTGAAAGTGTCACGTGCTGGGTGTAGGTGTCGAAGGCATTAACCACCTCCTTTTTCTCGTCAGTGAAAGGACTACATAAACAAAAGGCTGAAAAATAATACGGCAGTATGGCAGTATGTTAAAACACACACACTCTTCCTCAGTGTTTCATATCTTTTCCACAAATGCAGAAGGGGGTTTGGCATAATTTGACAAGAGCAAAATCATGGACATATACAACAACACTTGGGCTTTTGGGTTTTTAATTGTTTGGAGTCTCTCAGTTGAGCCTGGCCTTGGTAACCTCCTTTTCCCCGTCATTAGTGTGTTATAAATAGTTTTTAATTAGCCAAAAGGGCACCCAATGACATTCATTTGGAGAAGTTTCTTATGCTTTTCTCACAAATATGATTGAACCAAAGTTGCAAAAGAATGTTTACTTCTTGAAACATTGCTTACTAAGTGTATTTACAATATCAAACACTTGGTAAAGAATGCCTTTGAAAACCAGCTCACCACCAAGGATTTGCATGCTGGCTTTCTCGTGGGCATGGGCAGATTTGGACGATGCAAGAAATTTCTGTGACACCATCAGAGCCTGTCAGCATTTAGGCCACATGTGTTTGGGACCTGTGAAACGTAGCTCTTAGGAAGGCACTCATGTTAATCAATCCACGATCCCAGCAGGGTCCGCCCATCCCTCTAGCCAAACACCTTGTCCATGGACCATCAATGTCTGGTTCTTTTTTTTCCCAGTAATTTTCAAAGCCGCTAAATAGCCTCAATCTTCATCATTCAGGAGAAACAGACATGCCAAGTCTCTGTACCATGAAGAGATCTAGACAATTCTCCGCTTGATATCTTCTGAAGGAGTGTGACTCTGACATGTCTGGGGTGAGCTAGACTGTCCTGGAGCCCATGTGGTCACTGGTACGGCGGTGGTCCTCTGCACCTCCCAGAAGAGTCACACAGGGATTTGCAGGCTGTACGCTTGGACTTTCTGACACAGCTATTTGGAGTGGGGCTGCTGTCCTTTGAGGCTCCTCTTCCCGTTTCCCAGGGGACCCCCTGCTGCAGGCCGGGGGACCACACTTTGAGCAGCAGCTGCAGTACTAGCTGCTCCTGCCTAGATTCCCTTCAGTGCTGGGTGTGCTTCACCCACAAAAGTCCTGGGGGGTGGGGCTGTCATATTTCTGCACCTTGACAGAGTGATTCATGGCTTGGTGGGTTGAGGAACAGAGATACACAAACATTTGTGGAATGTCATCAATGCAGTTTTCACAGAGGCTTAGCCCAAAATGAAAATCAGCACAGTAGTGAGGAAACAGTAATGCTGGATTTCAACACAAACCCAGGTATCCAGATCTTAACTCCTAGAGTTTGATGATGCTTCCTGACATCTGAGAAGACAGCCTACAAGTTCTTCTTTTGGACCTAGCTTTTCCTGGCTTCCATTTATATGCTTGTGTGTATGCTATTTATTCCTTTCTTAAAAAATCAAGATTTTTTTCACATTCCATAAAATTCCTCACTTTAATTGTAAAGTCCAAGTGTTTTTAGCACATTCACGAGCTTGTGTGAGCACTGCCACAGCCAGCACACTGTCAGCGCTGAATACAGCCCTGTGCCTGTTAGC
>PVJX010031285.1:0-21347 GCA_004027295.1 Dolichotis patagonum
CTTACCAGGCAATGACCTCCTTATTGACTCTAAAACAGGAGGAAGGTGAGAAAGAAGGAAAATAATGTGACTCCTGGAGAGAAATCAAAGGGTATTCCAGCAAAGAAGATCTTTTATTCAGGTGATAAAAGACTGAGGAGTTGAACCAGTTGGTGAAACCAGATCAAATCATCATCAGCCAATTAAATAAAATAGAAGAAATGACAGGACATACAAAGGCAAAGCATTCAGCTGTTTTCGGGGATTTTGGAGAGATGTGGGAGTTACCTATGACTTTCAGAAGGGTAATTTTCATTCAGGAATACCTTAGTTTGAGACCAATAAATGCACTATGGATTCTTGTAAATAGAGAGCTGAAGAAGTGACATCGACAGCACTGAACAGTTCCTCCCAGTTTTCCTGCATGGTTTCAGTTTCAATTTTTTTTTTTAGATTTACATCAATCAACAGTGTATTTAAAAAAAATACTGGGGATATAGTACATGTAGGACTCAGCTTAATCCCAGAAACTCTGGGAAAAAATCCTGCCTTTCTTTCCCTATTGTTTTCACAGAGCATGCTCTTCTCATACTGCCATTGATCCACCTTGCAACATATCTCTATGCCTCTTAAGCTGGCCCTATTCCAGGTAGCCTATTAGAAACATTTTTAGACGCATCCCTACACTCAAAACTTGCTTTTCCTGTGTCTGCCTTCCTATATTTTTAATTTTTTATTTTAAAGAGAATAAAACAAAAGAGGGCAGTACAGAGCAGATCAGAACAGGACAACATAGGCAACACAGTACTTTATATTAAGACAACCGGACATCAACGGTAGCTATCACCATATCACTTACTCTGCTATACTTGAGCATAGTTTCAAATACAGCAATATCAACATAACAAAATAGTATAAAGCCATGCATAGAGTGAAAGAATTACAGTGCTTTCTGAACTGAATAATAGAAAATGATCAATGGGTACTATAATATCTCATTTTCAATAGGAAAATATTGTTTAAACTATCACACATATTCAAATCCCAAAAAGACACAATGTGATAGATAGAACCAGTGGTAATAGAAGAATAGAAGCATGGTAGGACTTGTAAGAAGGAGGATATTAAATCAGCAATAGCTGTCATAATGTTTTGGTTTCTTCAGAACAGCTGTTCATATCATCACACATGTTATAGTCAAACAAAACAGAATAAAACCATTCCAACTGGTGATTGAAAATATTGAAAGGCTTCAAAGCTATGAGATTGGGACTCATGCTTACCATAAAGTCTTATATACTCTTATCAACTCTCATATTAGGGAGACTATATGGTATTTACCCTTGTGAGTTTGGTTTGTTTCAATTAAGAGAATGGTCTAAAGTCGTGTTCATTTATTTACATATATATCTAAATATGATCAGTCTTTATAGCTGAGTAGTACTCCATTGTATAAAAATGCCACAACTTTGTAATCCATTCCTCAGTTGATGGGCACTTAGGTTGTTTCTAGGACCTGGATATTACAAATTGTGCTGCTATAAACATGCTGGCACATATATCACTGTGTTATGATGGTTTCAGTTCTTCTGGAAACTTACCCAGAAGAGGGATAGCTGGGTGAAATGGGACTTCCAAACCCAGCTCTCCAGACTGAGCTCCACAGTGGTTGCACCAGTCTACACTCCCACCAACAGTGTAGAAGAGTTCATTTTTCCCCACAGAGTTTACAACACTTGTTGTTGGTAGTCTTTCTATCCTGGCCATTCTTTCTGGAGTGAGATGGACTCTCAGTGTGGTTTTAATTGGCATTTCCCTCATGACTAATGATGATGAACATTTCTTCATGTATTTATTTGCCATTCATATTTCTTCATCTGAGAACTGTGTATTCATCTGAGATGCCCATTTTTGTATTGGGTCTTTGAATTTTGAGGGTCTGATTTTTTAAAATTCTTTATAAGTTCTAGACAGAAGTCCTTTGCCTGAGAAAATGTCCATGAAGATTTTTTCCCAATTTGTGGGTTTTCTTTTCACTCTGCTGGAAACCTCTTTTGACATGCAGAGAGTCTTTAATAAGATGTGTTCCCAGTTACTGATTCTGGGAAGTACTTCCCGTGTACTTTGGTTCTTGTTCATGAATTCTCTTCTTAACCCTGTATCTTTGAGGTTTTTACCTACTTTGTCTTCCAGCAGTTTTAGTGTTTCTTTTTTAATATGTAGATCTTTCATCCTTTTAGATTTTAGTTTAGTGTATGGTGATAGACATGGGTCTAGTTTAAGTCTTCTGCATATGGACATCCAATTTTTCCAGCACCATTTGTTGAAGAGACTGTCACTCTTCCAGTGAGCATTTTTGGCCCTTTATAAAAGATAAGGTAGTTGAGTGAGTTTGTGGTTGTGGTTATATCATCCAATCTATTCCAGTGATCCTCCGGTCTGTTTCTATTCCAGTACCATACTGACTTTATCACTGTAGCTTTGTAGTATAATTTCAATTCGGTATTGTGATGCCTTCTGACTTGCCTTTGATGCTTAGAATTGCCTTTGCTATTCTAGGTCTCTCCTGGTTCCAGATGAATTTTAGGAGTGATTTCTCTAGATCTATGAGGTATGTTAGTCGTATTTTTATTGGGATTGCATTGAATCTGTATAGTAATTTTGGGAGAATGGCCATTTTTACAATGTTAGTTCTTCCTATCCATGAACAGGAGATGTCTTTCCATTTTCTGAGGTCTTCATTAATTTTCTTTTTCAGGGTATTATAATTTTCATTGTATAGCTCTTTTACTACTTTTGTGAGATTAATTCCTAAGTATTTCATTTTTTTGGATGCTAGTGTAAAGGGTGTAGTTTCTCTTATTTCTCTCTCAGTACTTTTGTTGTTAGTGTATAGAAATGCTATCGATTTTTGAATACTGGCTTTGTATCCGGCTACCTTGCTGAATTTATTTATTATATCTAGGAGTCTTTCAATAGAGTTTTGGGGGTCTTCTATGTAAAGTATCATGCCATCTGCAAATAATGATAATTTAACTTCCTCTTTTCCTATCTTTACTCCTTTTATTTCTCTTTCATGTCTTATTGCTCTGGCTGGTATTTCCAGTACTATGTTGAATAGCAATGGTGATAATGGACATCCTTGTCTTGTGCCTCATTTTAAGGTAAAGGCTTTCAGTTTTTGACCATTTAATATGATGCTGACTGTTGGTTTGTCATAGATGGCCTTTACCATATTGAGATAAAGACCCTCTATTCCAATTCTCTGTAAGGTTTTTATCATGAATGAGTGTTGGACTTTATCAAAAGCTTTTCTGCATCTATAGAGATGATCATGCGGTTCTTCCTTTTGGCTCTATTCATATGGTCTGTTTCTATTCCAGTACCATACTGACTTTATCACTGTACCTTTGTAGTATAATTTCAATTCGGTATTGCGATGCCTTACATTCATTGTTTTGCATATGTTGAACCATCCCTGCATTCCTGAAATGAATCCAACTTGATCATGATGTATAATCTTTGTGATGACTTGCTGCATCCTGTTTGCCAATATTTTATTGAGAATTTTTGCATCTATGTTCATTAGGGAGATTGACCTAAAGTTATCTTTTTTGGTTGAATCTTTCTCTGCTTTTGGTACTAGAGTGATATTTGCTTCCAGGAATGAATTAGGAAGAATTGCTTCCCTTTCAATTTCATTGAAGAGTTTCATGAGGGTTGGAATTAAGTCTTTGTGTTTCTTGTAGAATTCTGCAGTGAATCCATCTGGGCCTGGACTCTTCTTTGTAGGCAAGGGCTTAATTACATTTTCAATTTCAGTAATAGAAATTGGGTTATTCAGCGGTTTTACATCTTCCTGATCCAGCATTGGTAGTTCATATGTATCTAGGAATCTGTCTATTTCTTCAGTGTTATCAAACCTCTGAGAGTAGAATTTTTCAAAATAGGTGTTGATGAACTTCTGTATTTCCACTGAGTCTGTAGTAATTTCACCTTTTTCATTTCTTATTGCATGAATTTGAGTTTTTTTCTTTCCTTTATTAATAAGGTTCGCCAGGGCCTTTATAATTTTATTTATTCTTTCAAAGAACCAACTCTTTGATTCATTGATCCTTTGTACTGTTTTCTTAGTCTCTGTTGCATTAATTTCTGCTGTGTTCTTTATTATTTCATCCCTTCTTTTGGCTTGGGCTTGGCTTACTCTTCTTTTTCTAGATGTTTGAGTTGTAGCATCAGGTTGTTTATTTGTGTTTGTTCTGTCTTCCTGATGTGGGAACTCAATGCAATAAATTTTCCTCTCAGGACTGATTTCATTGCATCCCACAAAATCTGGTAAGTTGTGTGTGTATTATCATTTACTTGTAGGTATTGTTTAATTTCTTCTTTAATTTCCTCTGTGACCCACTGATTGCTCAAGTGTGTATTAGTTTCCATGTGTTTTTTAGGTTTTTTACAATTTCATTTATCATTAATTTCTAGTTTAACAGCACTATTATCAGATAACATGCATGGGATAATTTCAATTCTTTTGCATTTACTTCAATATGTTCTGCGGGACAGTATATGGTCTATTTTAGAGAATGTCCCATGTACTGCTGAGAAGAAGGTGTATTCTGATGTTGTTGGATGGAACACTCTGTGTACATCTATTAAGTCCATTTGTGCACAGGTGTGAATCAGTTCTATTACGTCTTTGCTGATTTTCTGTCTAGTTGATCTGTCCCTTTGTGTCAATGGTGTGTTAAAGTCTCCTGTTATAATTGTGTTATTGCTTATTTGATATTTCATTTCTGTTAGTATTTGCTTTATATAGCTGGGTGTTCTGGAATTTGGTGCATATATATTTAAGGTTGTTATCTCTTCCTCTTGAAGTTTTCCCCTAAGTAGTTGGTAGTGATCTTCTTTATTTCTTTGGATCATTCTTGGTTTTAAATTAAGATTGTCTGCAAACAGGATGGCTACTCCTGCTTTTTTTGGGTTTCCTGTTGCATGAAGTATTGCTTTCCATCCTTTGTCTTTCAGTCTATGTGTGTTCTTTTGGGTTATATGTGTTTCTTGTAGACAGCATATGGTTGGATGTTGTTTCCTGATCAATTATGCCAGTCTCTTTCTTTTGAGTGGTGAGTTGAGGACATTTACATTAATGGTTGTAACTATTATATATTCGTTTATTGTTGACATGTTATCTTTCTTCTGTTGTGTCTTTAGCTTTCCATTCTGTTTAATTGTCTGCCTTGCTTGGTGTTTTTATCCCATGTGTATCTAGAATGTCTTTAGTATTCTTTGTAGGGTTGATTTGGTGTTCATGAAGTTCTTCAGCTGTTCTTTGTCATGGAAGTATCTTATTTCTCCATCCATTTTGAAGGACAGTTTTTCAGGGTATGTCAGTCTGGGTTGTAAGTGGTTTTCCTTTAGGATCTGAAATACTTCACTCCCTGCTCTTCTTGATTTCATTGTTTGTGTTGAGAAGTCTGCCGTGATTCTGATAGCTTTTTCTTTATAGGTGATTTCTCATTTTTCTCTAACAGTTGTTAGTATTCTATTCTTATGTTGGATTTCTGGTATGGTACTTATTATGGATTTCTTTATGCTGAAAACTTCCCAAACATGAGAAGAGAAACTGACATTTGGATAAGTGAAGCATATAGAATTCCATATAGCTATAACTAGTATAAAACTACACCCAGACACATAATAATAACCATCCCAGAAATCCAACATAGCAATAGAATACTAAAAACTGTTAGAGTGTTTCAAATTTTTTATCAAAACAAATTCATTAGCCAGGTTACCATAATATGGTCAGTGATCAGGAGAAGGCAGCAAAAGGTTAGCTGCATGTTTTATTTTATTCAGATTTGTTAATCTGGCAGATTATCTCTAATAGGGCTTGTCTCTGGGTTAAAGTTTGTTCCAAGTAGGAAGATGTTCCACTCTAAAAGTTCAAAGGGCCACATCTGAAGGATATCTAGGAATAGAGGCAACTCTTAAAAGATCAGTTGATGGTAGGCAAACCCAGGCTTTCTGTAGTTGGAGTGTTAGCTTAGTAAGATGGGTTTTGAGCAGTGTTAGCTTTTTCTACTTTACCTGAGAATTGAGGTTGATAAGGAGTATGTAAATTTCAGTGGATCCCTACCATCTTAGACACTTCTTTCATAAACAGACTTAGAAATGTGGATCTATTATCTGATTGAATGCAGGAGGGAAACCACATTGAGTAATCATATTGTAGTCAGAGTTTGCAAGGAAAATTATTACATATAGGACACACAATTTATAGTGTTATTTAAAATAGTTTCCAAGCAGTGAAATACAATGAATGTGCAGGAAAATTGTCTACACAATAACAACCTTGAGAATGTACCTGAGGTGCTGGCTCCCATAACCATGACTTGCATAAATCCAGCTGAAGACCAAGAGCCCATGATGATTTCTCCCATGATTCCATCTGAAGACCTAGAGCCAAGAACAATGACTCATACCATAACATTTCATGGATCTGCGCTGAGGAAGCCCAAAGTCAGTGGTGGAAACTAGAAAGTCATTGCCGGTGGGATGAAGGTTTTGTGCCAGTAGGTTGAATGTTCTGCAATGGAGCCAAGAAGCAATGCTCAAAGTAAGGACCAGGGATCCCCCAGAATTTACCACCACCATCCTCAGTGACAAAGATGTCTCTAGCTTCTCCAATGATGAGAACAACCTGGTTCATATTAGGAAATGAACATGACAAGCTTCTCCTGGAGATGGAACAGTGTGCATTTTCTGCCATGAAGTCAGGAAGCCATGCTCAAAGTAGGGGCCAGAAGTCCCACAATGTGATCCACTACCATACTCAGGCACAAGGTCCTGAGCTACTCTGATGATGATAGCCAAATTTATATCATGGAATCCAGCATGACAACTCTTTCAGGAGAACTAACAGCTCGCAAAAAAAGAATATCTCCCAACATCACTACTCTGCATGTCCAGGTCTCCTTTTTATGCTGGTGGCAATCCTCAGAAGGGCTCTCTCTACTCAATACGATGCTGATTCAGATCAGCTGGTGTTTAGGTTGACCATCAATACAACGCATATTATGCTAGATAGAAAAGAGTGTGTGATTGGTATAATTTTTCCTAAACTTGTAGAAAATCTTTACACACTCTATCCAGTGAAAATATCAACTCAGATTGAAAGATATCTTAATTCTCATACACAAGGTGTTCGTGTAAGTCAATCTTCCAGTGATTGATTTGTGAGAAGCCTCACGTCTGGGGTGTGAGTAAAGGAAGATTTCACAGAGAACCTTGGGGTGTATTTACCTGGAATACAGGACATTGAACTGTAATAATCTTAGGGAGGGTGTTGTGGGAAGGAAAACAGATAAGAGACTCAAATAGACCAGCTAAGAAATTGAAACATCTGAAAACTATCATGAAGATATGAAAGGATAGTGTGACTTTGTGAGGAAGTAGAAATTAATCTTGCTTAATCTAAGAAACATCATTCTTTTGTGGGGCAGTTTTGTTACTGTTGATGCTAAGAGTACATGTAGGCAGTGGGGAAAGCATGAAAGGACAAAGTACTGGCCTTTTATAATATGGTGGGAGAGATTATCTGCTTCTATGTGCTTTTATATTCAAAGGAATTTGCAGTGGCTGTGGGATCTGACAGTCTTTGGAGTCCTATACAATGAAGTATAGTAACCCGTGTTGGTAAAAGAGCTGCCAAAAGGAGCGTCTTAATGCAAGGGTCTTTAGTAAATGATAATTCCTGAAAGGTGAGAAATCCTTTCTCTGCTCATATGGCAGTGTGATTGTGAAGTATGTTGAACACATATTGGTACTTGTCTATCAGTAAGGCTTAGGCACAGACAATTGCACAGGTTAGATCAGCCTGCTTAGCATGTCTAGATCTAGTTCACGAGGGAAGATCTGCAGCTTCTATAACAATATCATGTTAGGCAACTGCCAATCCTCTCTTAGCTGACAAAATATAGGAAGCCTTACAGAAACATGCATCAATATGCAAAGTGTGATAAAAGGGTAGACAAGGGGAAAGTTGATATATGAGGGAAGGGGAAGATTGGTAGATTGATAATAGATATACAGACAAAGGAATCTGTCATCTCAGAAAGAGGCAGAGTGGGTATGAGAGGAGAGGCAGAATCAAAGTTAGGACCCGCAGCTACAGTTAATATAATGATTTCTATGAAAAGTGCATACAACTAAGATTCCAGAAGTGGATAGAAGATGAGAGAGATTTGATGAGGATTTGAGACCCTGCATGTCATGGGAGGAGTGTAGCATGAGCCTAAGAGAAACCACTGCTGCAAACACTCATCAGAAGGCTGAGAAATTTCAGACTGTGGACTTGAGTTGCTTAGATAAGAGGGCAACTAGGCATATACCTGGCTCTGTGGTACATAGACTGAAATGTTGTGTACAGTGTGGCAAGCTAGGAATAGAAATGTTTTTTAGAGCTTTGGGGAGAGAGTCTTAAAAAGAGTGATGAAATTTCCTATGATATAAAATTTCCACTGAGGTTATTTTTGTATGATTACATAAGAGTTTGTTAAGGATGATGAAATGGTTGATATATTATGATAACCTGAGAAGTTTAGGAGTTTAAATGTAGCAACTCAACAGGGTTCCAGGGTTCTCACTTTGTAAACATACTCATCTTCTGAAAGAAGATGGATGTAATGCAGAATTTGTGAGTGCTACACTCACTCTAGTACGTGTTAATCTGATTAAAATACAAGGGATGAAAAAAGTCTTGATGTCCCACCCAACTTGTGCTCTTCTTGTCTTTTGTGTCTTCTGCCGTCTTGAAGTGTTGTCCCTGTGCCATGCCACTGTGTCTTGGAGCCAGCTGATTATGGAATGAAAGCTCACAAACTGTGAGCTGCATAAATCTTTCCACCTTTCATTTTGGACATTAGGTATTTTGTGTCAGCACTAAGGGAAAATAACTAAGAAAGAGAGCAAAGCCAAGAAGACAGAAAGGGACCAAACCACTCTGAGAAGGCAGATAAATTGTGCTATGCAGGGAATGGGAATTTGAGAAATTAATTGGACAAGATCTAGAATGTTTTTGCATGGAATAATACCCCCATTTGTGAAAGATGGGAAGGAGAATTGAACCTGAGGTGCAGAACCATGGCAGCCTTTCATGGCTAAATGTTGAAGGAGTAGGAGAGTATCCCATCAAACAGATTCATAAGAGGTGCTGCAGAGGAGGAGATCATCTATATTCAGTATGAGGTGGGAATCAGACAGGTGAAAGGAGAGCAAATCCCAAGCAAGGACCTGACCAAAATAGTCAAGATTGAGCCCACCCAGGTTAACAGTTGGGATTGGCAAGTGTCAGAGTCTGTCTTGGCAAAAATGAACAGTGTCTATGAGTAGGGATACAAAAAATGGTGAAGAAAGGAACCTTCATATCTAGCACTGAGTTGTGCATAGTAGATGAGAGAATAGAATATAAGTGGGTATAAAACTGGGGCATCAGAGGATGCATAGGAAGAACAATTGGATTAATAGTAGAGAGGTACTGCACCAATTTGTAGGTGGCATCCATATTTAGAACACAGGTAATGAGGATATGATAATGGCATAAAATGGCCACAAGCCAGTATACTTGTTTCTGGTAGCTATTGTAGGCTAGGTAAACCTCTAGTTTACCTCATTACCTGTTACCAGTACATGTTACTAACTGTTTCCCAAAAATGCTGTTCACTTTGATGCATGTTTGGCCACTATGGTGCACATTGTGGAATTAAATGCCAAGTTGTCAAGCCCCTCTGGCCATGTACTTCTGTTTTAAAGCACATGAAAACCTCTCTGACTGAGATTTCAGGACATGATTTTTGGTGGGAATGATCCAAGTCAGTTTCATCATGTAAATAAAGCTATTTATGGCCTTCAAAACTTCTTGAGAGTCATTCCTATCCTGGTTCCTATTTTGTGCAACATTTTGATTTCCTGATTAGGAAGAGTTGTATTATCCATTTAGGACACAGGTTTTGGCCATGAGTGGGTGGAGCCAGGACCTCACTATAGGTTCCTTGATGGAAAAATATGCCCTAGAGATTTCGTTAGAATCTCCTCAGAGATTTGGAATGGATTTACCTGCTCAACACTTCAAACTCACTAAATCCAAAACAGGGGAAAAGAACACAGTCTGGTAAGGGCATTGTATGAGCTAGGGGCCCTCTGGGAACTCCTGACAGTCTGTGTGTCAATACTGTTCATCTCAAGTAGAAGGACAGCCCTGATGACCTCTTGCCAGTAAGTAACACAATAGAAGAATGTGAATTGGAATGTTTTAAATTCTGAGTCATGCTGAATGTTTGTTTGAAGGATTGCAATGGATATTGAAAGCAATAGAAGGTTCTGTTTGTACCACATGGTAAAATTGAGGGGTTTATCTCCGTATTATATGGCATGGTAAAATCGAGGGGTTTATCTCCAAGTAATAGTGTTTGATTGGTCCCTAAACTGTGGTTCCAAGGATCATATAAAAGGGGCAAAAAAAAGCCTCTCTACATTCAGGGTCTCCATAGCCAGGCAGTTCCAATGTTACTGAGAGGCAAGTGGATAGTTGGGCACCTGATTAGGCTCACTGTTGAGGATCTCCCATCATTTCTCTGTTACAACTACATTGAAGGATACACTACATACACAAAGGGAGTCAGAATGGGGCAGTTTTGTTATCCCAACACCTAGTAATAGACTGAATGTCCAAGAATTTTAAAGAGGATTTTTCTGGTAATTACAGAGTTAAAGTGAAAGAAAAACTTCTACCCCCTGTGTCTTACAAAGTGACTCACTACTCCTGTGAATTCTTCCTTAACACATAAATCACCATTGTTGGCCACCACACCTTCTGGAAAAACCAGATTGAGCAGCTAGTGCTTCTGTGTAGCTCTGGAGAATCCAGTCATGCCTCTGTTCACCCACAGGACTCCTTGCCCAGTACCTCCTGGTTCACTGCTTCATGGCTACACTTACCCACTTAACCTGGTCAGATGATGTCATCTAATACCCACCTGAGATGACAGTCAGAAATTTCTTCTGACTTTGTTTAACACAGAAACATTACTGCATTTTGACAGGAAAAAACTAGACTGTCAGCCTTAATGAACTGGTGGCCATAGTCTTTTCCAAAGGTCAAACTATGCAGAAGCACAAAATCCAGCACAAGGAAACAAAATAACCCTGTCAAGCACTTCTCAAAACCATCAAAGAAAGGCACAAAAGCTCATCATTATGTCAAAAGTTATTAGTGTGACCCAGAAACCTGATAAAGCTCTTCAGACTTTTGTGAGAGAATCTGTCTGCACTTTGACACTGAGGTGCCTGAAAAACTGCAGATGGTAGATTCAATCATCATGGCTCAGAAACACTTGGTATCCACCAGAGAATCCAATCTGATAAATACAATACCCTCTGACCAAGGATCAATATGCAACACAGAAAGACTATGGACACTAGAAAATATATCCGCACTCTATTTGAAAGTTAATGACTCTGAAAAACTTCCACCTAGCTCAGATGAAAAACTTATCATCAGTCTGACAGGATCAAAGTAGGCTAAACAAGGCTTCCTTGAGCTGGATCACTGGATCCTTGAAGTCCACAGCCACAACTTTTCTGGATGACAGGAAACCTAAATGTGCTCTATCAGAAAAAATTACCATCACCAGGGAAACTGGGAATCTGCCTCTCACCCGTTCTACCAGGCACAAACTTACAACCTGAGAGGGCTTCTCACCAAACATGAATTCCTGTATATGCCAGAATATGCTCATGTCACTTCTGGGAAGAGAACTCCTCTCCAACTTAAAAGTGACTATATGTTTAGGAGGAGTTCTAAGCATGTAAATGTCTCTAAATGTACATCTATGCTTTCTGCATTAGAGTGAAATACAAAACAAAAGAAAATAAATTACTAAATAAACACGAAACAGAAAATGAAATTAGAATAAACATATCTCTTTGAGATTGAAAATTTCACTCCTTTAGATACATACACCAAGACCTTTGAATTCTGGTTCAAATGGCTGCAACACTTTTTTTTTTCATTTTAGGAAAAATCCTCTGCTGGGAATTTAGCTTACTGCATAAGTATGTGCCTGGCAAGCTCAAGGTCATGAGTTTGTTCCTAGTACAAAGAAAAAGAATTCTCTGCAGGTTTCCATAGCTGCCAAACATCATTTTGTAATTATTTACAAATATGACTGGCTAAGAAAGGAGCAAAACTTCACACAGACTATGGATCCTGATCTGCTGTTCACGTAGTAAAGGCTGGGGAGTCCCTGCTGGGGTGACTGCTGTCATTTCTCATTGCTCTTTGTGGTACATGGCCTGGACAAGGAATTTTATTTTTAAAGATTCAAGAGCAGGTCATGCACCCATGGGAACCATCTGAGCCATAAATCCTCCCCTTAGTCCAAAGCCACCAAATCCCTCCTTACCTGCACATCCTGCTGTCCTTTTCTACTTTCCAATTTATCCTGCATGTTTCAGAGTCTCTTTAGGGAGCCAGTTCTGGTGAACATGGGTATCTGAGGAGAAAGTCTGCAGGTTCTCCAGCCTTTTTACTCCTCAAGGGTGGCAACTCCTGTGTACAGATGTACAATGCTCCGATTTTGTCAGAAGTATATGTATTGTACATACCTGTACAATATTTAGTTGTGTATTCACTTAACTCCATGAAACTACACGCACAAGCAGAAAAGTTGCATCACCCAAAATTGTAGCAGTTAATATACCAGTTAACAGTGTAATATCTCTTTGAAGATCTCAGTGTATATATTCAAATATGGATTTTAAATACGAAAAATTGGTCATTTTGCTCAATAGTATATTAAATAATTTGAAACTAGATTTATCAAAATATCAAATGCACTTCATAATACCTGCTTACTGTTCTTTTTATAGGTTAACATCTTTATAGCAATTTTCACACAATTTTTTATTTTGTTTTTTTATATGGAGTTGAACATTTCCTGTATGATAGTTCCTCATACTGAAGTCACAGCTCATTTTTAAATGGTACTTTGGTGAGAAGTAATTTAACACCAGTAAACTCTGAATTCTGATACATTAATCTATTTACCTTCTTTCTATGTAAATGTAATTCTGATAAGAGGGTAATGATCGTGGCTCAGTTAGAGATGACTTGGAAATCAGGGTACACGTCTTGGGTTTGATCCACAGTACCAGAAAAATTGCATGGATCAAAAAAGCTTTTGAAAATGTCTGGCAGTGTTGGTGATATATGGGTATCATACCATTTACCTAGGAGGCTGAGGCAGTAGTATGCGAATTTCACGGCCCCTCTGAGTAATGTAAGTGGCCCTCATCTCGAAAACAACAAAAAACAAGCAAACTACCTAAAGACACATGAACAACCTGTTAGTAGAGATCACCATTGTTCGGGCTTGGGTCAAAATGTCTCCCAAGTCCTCATGTGGCCATAGATATTGGGCATTTCAGGTCTGAATGGATCTATAATGTATGACACTGTGAATAAGTCTGTGATGTTGACTTCAAGAGTGTGATATTACTAACTTAGTCCACTATTTGTTTTGGCATAGTTCTGTGTGTGTATAATGGGAAGCTGTATCCTGGGTGTGAATGTCACATGCCCTATATGTATGTAGCCTGGTAAACTAGAAAGGACAGAAAGAGAGTCATTACATTGCTTGCTGCTGCATCCTTTCTGCTTTGCCACCCTTGTGCCTTCTGCCCATCATTGCATAGATGGGCAGAATTGTTCTCTGCAATGACTCTCTGCCATGACAACCTGCCTTAGACCCAAGAAACAATGACCTCAAACCACTACAAATTGTTGGCTAAGTAAAGCCTTCCTCCTTTAACTTTGAGAGTCAAGCATCTTGTCTCAGAAATGATAAAAGCAAATAAGACAGATATGAAAGCAAAACAAAAATCTGACGATTATTTACATGAATTTCTCTGGTGACAAAACCAGGTCATTTTCAGCTCACTGGTATCTCCTCATGACACTTACCAGTTCCACTCCATAGTGGGCATCTCTTCACTGATCTCTGAGAACAGACAGAATTTCTTCCTCTTTTGTATTTTCCTCCCATAGCAACCAGTAGGCAGAATTTTTGTGACTTTCAGTTTCCATATGTTATTTTAAATTTGTCTGCATTTGTGCACATAGTTTTAGATCCTATATAGCACTGATTTCTGTTTTTCTCTGCTTTCTGTTATTCATTTATAAAACAGTTAAGGAATGAATTATACTGTGAGTATATCAGCTTATCATTCTTATGCTGATGCACACATGTTTTTCTATTGGCCCTGTATGTTGCAAAATTCAGAAAATGTGTTAGTGACACATGTTCAATTTGTACTTACTGCACATATACATAGTGGTGTGTTGTGTCCATTAGTCTTTGTATCTCTACAACTTCAGGTGATATTGACAAATAATTTCATAAAATATTTGTAACAATTTTACAGTTTCTAGTAACTTAAAAGTTTTGTAGTATATGCACATCCTTCTCAAGTGTGTATTTTTGTTTATTCTTGTTGTTGTTATAGGAATATATGAGGACATGATTTCATTTCTCAGGTTACTAAGGAAGTTGAAGACATTTTTACATATAGGATTACATGTATCTACTGTCTTCTGGGAAGACTATGTTTTGTTTTCCCATTCCAGCCATGGTTATATCTATTCTTACTGGAATAATTACTGTAGGAGTAATAGTCATTATTTAAGGAGATTTTATATATCAGAAAAAATTATCTCTCATGGTTTATTAGTTGCATTTCTCTTTTTTCCTCCTCTGTCTTTTAATAAGTAAAATTTATTAATTTTTATATAACATGATTTAACATTTTACTTTGTATTTTGAGTGCTTCTTGTTCCATTTCAAGAATATTTTCCTATTTTAAGATAAGAGAGGTGTTGTTCTATATGTTTCTCCATAATTTTTATGACTAACATTTAGAATTTAGATGATCTTCTCATTCAGAGACAATCTGTGCTATGGCTAGTGATTTAAGCATTTACAACAAGGTAAGTCAATTTAGTTCCGTCAGAAAATATCTTATTGCTTATTCATATTTGCAGTCATCCTTTACTTCTTTATCTGAGTTAACAACACCCAAACTTTGAAACTGGCTTTGCTATGCAAAGTATGCAATTTCATATCACTTTTTCTATGTCATTCAGTTTATTTCCATTCCATATCAGGAAATATTCAAATTTACACTATATTAAATTTGCCTTATCTTTCAAATGAAATGACAATAACACCTTCCCTAGAGGCCTGTTAAAGTTTAAGTTCAACTTTAACCTTCAATTGCACACATGATTAAAGAGTTAAACATGCAGCCCACTGAAAACTCCAAAAGCAGGGAAATTATCCATCAAAGTCTCTTGTGAGCAGCCCAGTGAAGTGGAGTGTGTCGGGTCTTACCCATGCTCATGTTTTCATATAGATTCCTATGGCTCTGAAGACCCATGTCGTCAGTGGGAACTGACATTGGTCATCAAGGAACTGGGATTCTCATGACCTACTGACCACATGCTGTATTTGCAGTCCTGGCTGGTACACTTCAAGTAACCATGGTGGGTGAAAGTCAGTTATTATGGGGTGGCAAGGTGTGGACATACAGGGCTTGGGTCATCATACTGCAGTGGGGGAGGCTGCCCTGCAAGACTGCTTGTCTCTATGCTGACCCTTGCTCATGCATTCGAGGCATCACAGCTTCCCTCTTGCTGCCATCACCAGAATCCCAGCTAGTGGGTCCCCTGCATGATGGACTCTGAGCCTGTGAATCTGAAAACCAGAAGAGCCCGTCCTTCACACACAGACACTTCATCCAGCTTTACCATGTTGAGGGAGACCTGATGCATGCACTAATTACACCAGGCAAGTTGGTGTGTGTTCGTAATTGTGGTAAGTGGCTAATGTACAACTCTGCCCTCACCTTCACCTGTTTCTCCATTTCCCACTCTTTTGTTCTAATGAGCTGCAACTACACTGCAGCTGGATTCAGGATAAAATTATAAAAATTTTTAGAAACATGTAAAGTACACAGTTTTGCACAAAAAGAAGTGGTGTAAACACAGATTATTTTGTAGACAGGCAGATAGATAAACTGGTGGAGGCTGTAGACATAGACAGGAGTAGAGTTCTCTATGGAGCCAGAGGAATTGGGTTTAGTTCTCTGGAGAGCAATCAAATGGATAAAATGTATATAATTTAAATTTAAACTTAAGAAATTTAATCACAAAGCCTTCAGTCTCTAAAGTGGACCTTGGTGATTTTGGACATTTTCAAGCTGCATTAATGTGGAACTCTGAAGTCCATGTGGTAGACTTGACGGACACTTTCTGCACAGTATCCTGTGGAAAACTGTCCTAAAATGTTGTTTATAGAAGGCAGTACAATAGGCTTCATAACAAACGTTGGGTCATTTTGTCCTTGGGAGTAGTGCACTTGTAGATATTCTATATGGAATACACAAATGAGTGGTAAATATTCCAAGGAGGCATCTTCTGTAGATTGCCAGGTATCTGCATGAGTTATGGGCAGTGGTCCTGAGACAGAACTCTTTTGTAAATGCTTTACAAGTTTGTTTCTGTGGAGTGAGCCTTGGAAGATAGAGACAGCTCTACTGACTGGCCCAAAGCTAATATTTGTTTACTCTACAGGAAAACAAAGTTGTCTCAGTCCATGACAGTTGAGTTTAGGATTATTAGAAATTTCCCTAACACAAATGAGATACCATTGTTTGGGTTGTATATAGGTGACACAAATTGCTGTCTGAGTAATATCCACATAGAGATGGAAATAGATATTGTGGTATTTAAATGCATCTATTCTCTTAATCTGATACTAAAGGAAGGCTAACCTTCTTTCTAATGTAAGACAGAAAAGTGTCCTGAGAGAAAGGTATACAGTGAGGAAGCAAAATTACCTGTAAGAGGGCAGAAGTGCAAATTGGGGAGAAAAGAAGGTGAACAACCTTATAAAGATTGCAAGAATGACCAAAGTCTTGCACCAATTGAGTGGTCTCAAAAGTCTCTGTGCATTAACTTTAAAATATGTTGAAGAAAATCCATATGTACTAATGAAGATTTTTTTAAAGAAAACTCTTTTGTAGATACACAATGAGCTTTGGTTTGTTTTATGTCCATGCTTTGGTCATGCAGAATTGGACTTCATGTAGTAGGCTGAGTATTGGGCAGACTCTGAGTAGCTGTGCAAGGATCTGCATCAATTCATGACACTGTGTGCGCATCCAGCAGAAAGAGCCAAATATCTTAAGATTAAAGTATACTGTTGCATTAATTAATATTGTTATTTCTGATTTCATTTGCAAGAATACCTTTTTCACACTTTCCCTTTTACCTTATGTAAGTATCTTAAGGCATTACAAATTCAAATTTGCAGTATAAAATTTTGTCTTGTTTTAGCTCTTTGCACATAGCTGATATCGTTTGATGGGACAATTAGGTAATTTATATTTCAATAATTCTTCAGAGAGAAGGATTCAGTACTCCTGTTTCATTAAGGGTTTTCTGGTTGTTTTCAGCTATAATGTGTTCCTTTTTTTCCCCTCTCTTGTTGTCTTCCCTTGCAATTTTATGAGTTTTGATGTAATTTCCTTTTCTTTGTCTGGTTTTTATCTCTGATAAGCTTTTACAGAAAACAATTTCTAATTAAGCCAGCCTGATCTTCAATACTACCAAAGCACAGCACTTGCAATGTCTTTCTTAATTTTATGTTGTTAATAACATGTGCTCTCCATACATATGTATTGAGTTCAGCAGCATATGCAATACACATGCATGTAGCATACACTGATAAATTTGAACCATGTTTTCAAATCCCACACCCAGACATGACACCATTAACAATTATTAGTAATCACTATTTTAACCTTAGATTGACTTCTGTTACCTTGCACATATGAGTGAGAATATATGGTATTTGTCTTTTTCATCAAATTCATTACATGTAATGTAATATCTTATCCTTCTACTAATTTTGCTGCAACGCACACGATTTTGTTCTTATTTATTGCTTGCTAATACTCTGTTGTGTATACAGATCAAGTTATATTTCTCCATTCATGGAATGAAGGTCATCTTATCTATTTTGATTGCTGTTGGGATTAACATTTTTTTTTAAATGATATTACAATTTACATATTTCGTGTTGTATACACTCTAAGGAAATATGTATAGATCTTTTGTAGCACTTTGATCTCTTAAACTAAAAGCAATCCGCAAAAAAGCATGACATTTTTAAAAATATTGCACATTTGAGTAAATAGCTAGCTTCAGCACTAAAAGTACAGTTTCACAGGTTTTCACTTTAGTAATTATTGTATTTTTATTTTAATTTGAATATATCTATTTATCATTTTCTATATAGCAAGTCTACTTGGAGACTTCTTTTCTGTTGGGGCATTTCTTTTTGGTCTCTATTTTTCCACTGAACAATTTCCCTAATGTTTGCTCTACATTGTTACCATCTTTTGCATTTTCTGTTCAAACTTTTACTTTGTACTTTCTGTGTCCCATACATTCTAGGTATCCTTGGTTGGCTACTTATCTCCCTCACTAACCTCTTCTCCCTTTTGAGGGTGGTACTTGTTTGTTTGCCCCCTCTTTATCCTCAGCATTCTTGAATAGCCATTCAAGCGCCTCTTTATCTTCACCATTCTTTTCTGCACCATTTTGCACATTTCTCTGTTTCATCTGAGTTGTTAACTCCTCTTCTATCTCACAATTTGGCAATCAAATGTCATATATACTAACACTTGCACAGAAAATCATACATTTGATTATACCTTTTCAAACTGTGAAGGAATTAAACATGCACACAAAAAGAGGTTCCCAAATACAGATGGACATAAAGTCACACACATAAAGATAAATAATACATGAACCATTGACTGTCTTAGAAAGATTTCTTCACATATTCCTTACACTCATATTAATAGGAATGTAATTTTCAATAAATATATTGAAAGTTATAAAATTGTGTATTCAATGCCTATAAGCTAAATGGTGTACACAGTGTAAATAGGAGATATATATGGAATAAGAACAATTCAAATACTATGCTATATTCTAATTTGTAGGAATGTAATTATAGGCATCAGAGGAAGTAACAGTCTGCATTAAATAAATTATATAAATACCACTTAGGCCACAAGTAAATCCTTTGTGATCCATGCAGAGGTCATTTGTAATTCTTTAACTCGTGTGTGTACAATTTTCTATTAATGTGTATAATTCCATATAGCAGATAAAATGTATGATATATTTAGATTTCTGGTGTAAAAGTAAACATATGTTTTAAGAATTTCAATGTAAATTAAATTAAATAAAACATGTAAATGGTACAAAAATAAAATATCTGAGTTTCTCATATAGAAAGACTAAGAGATATGATCAAGAAATGGGTAGAGGCAGAAGGGTTATGGAGGGAAAGGGATCCAAACAGGAAAGCAGATGCCTTATGTGTACCCACTCCCACCAAGGATGTAGACATTATGTACTGTAAGCCTGACATGATATAAAGTAAAAAATGAAATATCTGAAATGCCAATCATGTGTAATTACAATGTGTTAAAATGAAAATTTAAGAATCATGGCTTTATTAAAAAATGGTTTTGCCTAATACTAATTCACTAGAGATCTTTTCTCCTCCCCTCGTTTCTTTTTGGAATGCTTTCAGTATTTTTTCTATTCCAGTTATATCTTGCTGGGGCCTGAAAGATTTGAAACCCAGAGGAGTTTCCAAAACTGTTTCTGTAGAAATCTTGAAGAAAATTTTGGGAAGACTCAGGAAAGCTTTAATTTAAATAGGAATAAGGCCAGCCAGGCACAGAGAGCACAGGTAGAACAATCACTCACACAAGGTAAGCATGGGGATCATCTAACCAAGATGATGCTGGGAGATCAGACTTTGGGTTAGAGAAGATATAGTAGTGCCAATAGTGAGAGTAGCAGTGCTTTAAATGATTCTTAAAAATCAGGAAAAAATTAAAACATGAAAATCAAGGCAAAAATATGTCCTCAAACACTTAAGTTCCTAAAAGTTGATCTCATAAATGTTGATGTGAAGGAACACAGAGTCAAACAACAGAAGCGTGTGTACAGTGATTGAGGAGACCAAAGAAGAAACAAAATAACAAATCCACAAGCTGTTGATTGACTTCAAAGTGTTTGGGATAAATAGGAAATAATTCCATTAATAAAATATTCAGTGAGCACATATAAAACAAAGAAAGAACTCATTGAAATAAGCAAGATGATTCAAGACATGCATAATCATTCCATACAATAGCTTCCATAAAGTTATGAAAATATATGTTTGGAAGAAGCAGCAAGAGGCAAGAGTTCCAGTTGCCCTGTTGATGGGAACATTTTCTGACAGAGTTCAGTTCTGTCATTTACCAGGAATGTAATAGATTGTCCCCAAATGCAGATGTGGTGTATGGACTCCCCAAAAACCAGTTAAATAAAGGAGCCCAGGCTTGTCCACTCTGATCCTGTCAGATCAATGAAGGGGTTGTCATTTGATTCAGGTTGAAGACATTTAGAGTCCTTATCTTCTATATTGAAGGAGCATTCATTTTTAGTGTCCATAGCTCTTTAGCTCACAAATTGGTGATCAGTTAAAGGATATGATCTCTATCAGACTGGATTCTTCTGTGGATGTCAGGTGTTAGATATAATAAATGCTATGTCTAACATTAGTATACATTCTGGGACCATAGGGTCAAAGATTAGTAGGCCATGTACTTTTCATAGAATATCTCATAAAAGTCTTAAGGGTTTTATCAGGTGTCAGAAACCTTTGACATAGAGTTGACTTTTTGTACCACACTCAGATGCTTTCAAGAATCACTTGACTGTGTTACATTGTTTCTTTTTGCTGGCTGAAAAGCTGTTGGCCCAGTAGAAACTCCAGCAGTGTCTGGCAAGGTGAAATTATCAGCACATCTTCAGGCTCAGAGAGCAGCAGTTTGATTTTTTGTTAACTTCATAATCACCAGAAAGCACTTTTCACAAATTCTTTAGCCTGCAGTCAAGGACCATGGGTATTGACTAATTATTTTTCCATTTGTGACTCTCTATGTGTGTGTTGTATACTCTTGAATGATGGTGCCACAGACAAAGGGTGGTTACCCCTCAGAGAGAGACCATTCAGATGTCTAACTGGCTGTACTCCTTGCTGAGACTTAGGCATGATTCACCTAAACAGACTGTGAGGCCTCTGTTATACCATAAGTCAATTACTACAGAACCATAGATGAAAATCCAATCAGCTATCAATCAGTGCTTTTTTGTTTGGTGCATAGATGAATCA